>JAXQQM020093318.1:0-105116 GCA_034641835.2 Pinus albicaulis | reverse complement strand
GAATCACTAAGAAGCATTGCTACCCTACATCATTAACTGCAATACCATCAATTTGACCATAGATACATTATACATTCATTTACAAGTAAAAACATGGGGAAAGCCATACATCATCACTGTAAAAATACATGCTCATGTTATGAAACCAACTCCAAAAATAGAAGAAAAGAGAGATCAACGCCTTAGAAATAAGCCACTTCGAGGGGGCAACCTCCTTTACATTACATAAATGAAAAATTCTTGGATGATACAAATGAAAACCTCCTTTCTATATATAGGATTCCATGGGGTCACAATATAATCCTAGCCGACCTAACAATAATAATGTAAGGGCACAATAATAACAATATGGGGGTTATAGGGGTACAACAATAACAATAAGGGGGCTACACTAACAACAATAAGTGACTATACTAGTAATATATGGACCTAACATGCCCCTCTCCTTCAAAAATGTGTTGTCCTCAACAATTGAGTAGCTCTGGATGCTTCTGTATAAAATTCTCATCCTCCCATGTAGAATCTTCAGTGGGTAAGTTCTTCCGCTTGATGAGATACTCTGAAATTGATTGATTTCGTAGTTGTCGAGTTCTTGTTTCCGTGACTGCTTTAGGTTCCAATATGATTTTTACTTCCTCATAAAGTTCTTGCAATATTGTTTGAACTAGAAGTTTGTCACCTATAACCTTCTTTAAGCATGAAACATGGAAAACTGGATGCACTCGAGAAGAAGCAGGAAGCTCCAATTTGTATCTCATAGTACCAATATTTTGCAACACCTTGTAAGGCCAATAGTACTTTGGCGATAATTTATTATCCTTCTTAGCTTGCTTGAGGGACATTTGTTTGTATGGTTGTAGTCATAAAAATACCCAGTCTCCTACATCAAAACTTCTCTCGCTACGATGTTGATCTTCCTGTTGTTGCATTCAATTTTGTGCCAAATTTAGGTTATCCTTTAAGATTTGGAGAACTTGTTCTTGATGCTCGATGTGATCTTCCACTGCTTGAACCTTCAAATTTTCTCTTAAAGATGATGTGATAGATGGTGGATGATATCCATAAAGTGCCATAAATGGGGTCATTTTTGCTGCAGTATGGAAGGAAGTGTTATACCACCATTCAGCCAGAGGTAACCACTTGACCCATTGTGTTTGTTTATCAGATACAAAACAACGAAGATATCCTTCCAAACATTTGTTCACTATCTCAGTTTGCCCATCGAATTGAGGATGATAAGATGAGCTATGAGTTAGTTGAGTACCTAAACAAGAAAAAAAAATTGTCCAAAAATTTCTAGTAAAAATGGGATCTTTATTGCTAATAATAATCTTTGGGTTTCCATGTAGCTTTTGAATTGTTTCCATAAATGCAGTAGAAACTGTACTTGCTTTAAATGGCTGAGATAATGCACAAAAGTGTGCATACTTGGTAAGTCTATCAGCTACGACCATAATGACATTCTTTCCTTCGGACTTAAGCAAACCTGTGATAAAATCCATTGAAATATCCTCCCAACATTGACTTGGAATGGATAAAGGTTGTAGAAGACCTGGGGTCTTAATTGTCTCAATTTTATTTCGCTGGTGTTGTCAACCCTAGAGACAGCCTTGAGTTGTGAAAGACCACTGCCTAGGACATCTTATACAACAAGGAGCATATGATATAATATGGGACGTTATCAGAAAAAGGCTCTCATGCTATCTCTTGTAAACAAGAAGGTTAATTTGAATGGGACCAAAACTTTCAGAAGCTTGACACAGGGAAAGAAATACACCAGAGGCAAGGCGTAAAACTTTAATACAAGTGTATCATACAATTCAAAGGCTGCTTACTGTAAGGAGGGCTGGGTTCTAAAATACCTCACAAAGATGAATAATCAGAAGGTGTTTACTACGTATGAAAGATTGAGATAATACTAACTGTCATTGAGATGATATCCAGAAACAAATATCAACATGTAATGGGCTTACAAAATTAAGAATCCATACATGACAATAACTTTTTAAAAATAACATCCCATAGAAGCTAATATAGCAGAAGTATGGTTGGAGTGGAAAATGAAACAATATATCACGCCTGAGCCATATTTAAAGTGCTAGACAGGTTCTGACATAAGTATCAACTAGGATAAATTCATAACAAAACTAGTGGGCTACTCGCATTCCAGAACATGATACAAGATAAATGGATGTGAATGAAATGAAAAGCTAAACTATAACACATAGGAAAGATTTACGAACTGTAAAGCACCAAGACCAGAATCCTCATTAAAGATAGAACTCCTCATCACTGAAACCCAACGGGCTCTTTGCATTCATATTAAACCTTCAACAAAATGCATACAAAATTCTTTCACAGCATGTTCTTCTGAAAATCTGGAACCCTTTACAATCTGTTCTTGGGGATTCTTATAGGAGAAAAATGAGTAACAGGAGTGGATGATGTACATTAAATAGATTCAATATTAAGACAACATGGGGGAAGCGTCCACGCCCATACTGCTTAATGGCACTGCATTGATGTATTTACTTTATTGTATGGCTGAGGGATCTTTGTCAGGTTAATATCTGACCTCTGATGTTTCTTTGGAGTCCTTTCTGGCTGTAAAGCTCTCTGTTTTGCCTTCTGGAATTGGTGAACTGGATAGAAAGTCTGCGGGCCTCCATACTCCATAACTGCTGGTTATGACAGTCTTTAAGAAGCTTCTGTCAGTGTAATTAACTGTTTATGGGCTCGAGGAGGCATGGAGGCTTTAGTGGGAAGGTGTACTGTCTGGAGAAAAACGTCCCGCAGATATTCAAACATAGATATGGCTGTTATGTGTGCTCTTTAGTCTTCCAACTGCGTCCTTTCCTTTTGAACAAGGATTAAAGCGTTTAATCTTCAATAATAGGCTTTAATCTTTCTAATCCATCTCTGCTGTTACTCTGACTGCTGCTGTAATAACCCCTCTACGTTTCGAATCACAGTGATTGTGATTATGGAACCTAGAGTGAATTCATCACTTCTGTAACAACCCTGCACAATACGATAAACTCATTAAGAAATCCAGGGAGTGGCGGAAGGGATGCTGTGAAGGCCTGGAGGAATGGTGGCAGGAATGGTGAAAACGGGAGAAGAAATGATAATTAGTGTAAATCCCAGAGTTTTAAGTCTCGGGAAAATACAAAGGAAATGGATCGAACGCATGGAATTAGGCCTTTGATGATGGGACCCGGTTAAGGCGGAGGGCGATTAAATGTGAGCCGTTGGATTTGGGTTGAATGGACGGTCACGATTGGATCGGCGGATTGCAATCATGGGAGGCAGCGGGTTTGACACATTGTAAACTTCCGATTGGAGACGGTGTGATTGAGTGCCAGCTGACCGATCTGGCGGGGATATCGATGGCGGAGATTGAATTGGTGGGGAGGAAGACTGGAGCGATGGGAGGGGAGTGATGAGATCTGGGCCGTCAGACCTCGAGAGATCAACGGCTACGATAAGATTGGAGGATCGCGATCGGGGAAGACAGAAGGAGGGGACACATGGGCTGGCGTGATGCGATTAGCGTTGGGCTGTCGGATCTGTATGGATCAACGGCTCGGATTGTAGCGGGGCCGATAGAACAATAGCACTATCGCATTGGAGGTTTTTGACTTAAAAAAGAAACGCGCTCCGCTCCAACTTCCGATTGCGATAAGCTCTTCACAGTTTAGCGCTCGGTCTCAGCGCCCGGGTGCATGGAGGGGAAGTGGTTAGGGCTGGGCCAAAGGGGGCTAGCCTGTTATAAAGTAAAAAGTGGGTTTTTGGCCTATTTTAATGCTTTTTAAGGCCAAAGGAGGTATTCAGTAAGGGGAATAAGGGATTATTAAAACAAACAAAGGTATTTGAAAGGTTTAAAAGGGGGTTTGGGATGATTTAAAGGGTAAGTGGGGAATTTTGAAGGGGAGGAATAATGATGAAAATAGAGGCTTAGAGGGAATGAAATAAGAGGGAAAAGGAGGCCTTTTGGGCATTTTATTCACAAACAGAGAGGCTTTAAAACTGGGAACAACAGTAAGGATTTATCAAAGGGAAAGGCACAAGGAGGCTTCAAGGATGATGTTTTTTCAGAGGAAATGCATTCCTTGAATGCTCAAAAACAATTTAGCCCCTGTTTGGACATGTGCTTAGTTATTCAGCCACGTGACTTAGCTTAGCATCGTTTCTCTCCAACCATTATTTAAACTTTTCACCACGAGTCATGACATTCGATACTTGGCTACTCAAGGTTATCTTTAAAAATGACTAATGTTAACCATATGATCAACATTCGTTCCACCTGGGGATGACACGCTCATCCTTGGGTGTGTCGAGAACTTCACAGATCACCTGTTAATCTTCTGGTAGTATTTGGACTTGTAGACCCTTACATCATCAATTTTTTACAAACAGGAAAAATAAACCTATTCTACTTCTACCCTTATTACTCCATGAGATCAGATTGAACTGTTGGCCTCATAGTTTCTCTACCTAAACTAGTATCTGCTAGGATTAAACTGTCTAGAAGATTTCTTCTCTAAATTCTAAGACAGAAATTGAAGAATAGCCAAGCCAGGATTAGACTGTCTGGCTCACTGGGCTTTGTAGAAATTAAAATAACTAACTACATGCTCACAGGCTGAGCTTTATTGAGCTTTCCTACCTACTCTACTCTACTTGGAAATATATGATGCTCTAGGTGATACAATAATGCCAGTGCAGCCAGTAAATAAGCAACAAAAAAGGATAGGAGCACTGACTGCTCATCAGAGACCACCATAGGGTGCTCTGCAGGTGGTTTTTCAAAACTATGGTCACCATCAGTGGTGACCTCTCTTGATGAATCTGGCCCCGACGAAGGATCAATGCTGGAAAATTTGAGCTAATCAGGGCCTCCATATATTCTGCCATAGGATCAATGAACACATGATGTACACTTTTTTCTTTCAGGCCTTCCATGATTGGTAGGCTGTCTTTATCCTTGGCCGCTTTGATTTCTGCATCTTCCACTTTGTTTTCAATGTGGCTCTTGAGAACCAGATCATCTTCTTCTTGTACTTCGAAAGGCAGTGAAATTTCTTCTTTCTTAGGGGGAGGGAGACTTTCCAAAAAGAATCTCGGGTCTCTGAACTGATATGATTTTTATTGTGAGTTCAGAAATTCGATCTCAGCTTCATATCTTTCAACCATCAATTCTAGAAATATTTTCTTAAGCACGGGTTTGAAACTTGAGCTGAGAAGAATAGCCCCTGAAAGGTCCTCCACTTTCAGTTCTGCCAAGCCACGTGACATTACATCTCGACACTCTGCTAGGAAACTTGGATGCATTTCTGCAAACTGCTCAGAGTCTTCCATTGGTGAAGTGACTTGGTCTTTAGCATGGCTGATGTTGTACTGCGACATGGTCTCCCAGTGGAGTCTCGTGAAACCAAGATAATCAGCGGCCTAATGATCACCAGTGGAGTCTTTTAATCAGTTAGGAACTGTGGAGTCGCCAAGGTGAGGGATCTACAACTCTCAACTCTCCATGCTCACCTATTTCAAGAGTGAATAAGGTTTTGTCGAGGCCCAGGGATTTAACTTTTCTCAACTTCGCTTCACCGGCAATAGCGCCAAAAAGATGTTGTCAACCCTAGAGATAACCTTGAGTTGTGAAAGACCAGTGCCTAGCACATCTTATACAACAAGGAGCATATGATATAATATGGGAAGTTATCAGAAAAAGGCTCTCATGCTATCTCTCGTAAACAAGAAGGTTAATTTGAATGTGACCAAAACTTTCAGAAGCTTGACACAGGGAAAGCAATACAACATAGGCAAGGTGTGAAACTTTAATACAAGTGTATCAGACAATTCAAAGGTAGCTTACTGTAAAGAGGGTTGGGTTCTAAAATACCTCACAAAGATGAATAATCAGAAGGTGTTTACTACGTATGAAAGATTGAGATAATACTAACTGTCATTGAGATGATATCCATAAAAAAATATCAACATGTAATGGGCTTACAAAATTAAGAATCCATACATGACAATAGCGTTTTAAAAATAACATCCCATAGAAGCTAATATAGCAGAAGTATGGTTGGAGTGGAAAATGAAACAATATATCACACCTGAGCCATATTTAAAGTGCCAGACAGGTTCTGACATAAATATCAACTAGGATAAATTCATAACAAAACCAGTGGGGTACTCGCATTCCAGAACATGATACAAGATAGATGGATATGAATGAAATGAACAGCTAAACTATAACACATAGGAAAGATTTACGAACTGTAAAGCACCAAGACCAGAATCCTCATTAAATATAGAACTCCTCATCACTGAAACCCAATGGGTTCTTTGCATTCATATTAAAGCTTCAACAAAATGCATACAAAATTCTTTCACAGCATGTTCTTCTGAAAATCTGGAACCCTTTACAATCTGTTCTTGGGGATTCTTATAGGAGAAAAATGAGTAACAGGAGTGGATGATGTACATTAAATTGATTCATTAAGACAGCATGGAGGAAGTGTCCACGCCCATACTGCTTAATGTCACTGCTTTGCTGTATTTACTTTATAGTATGGCCGAGGGGTCTTTGTCAGGTCGATATCTGACCTCTGATGTTTCTTTGGAGTCCTTTCTGGCTGTAAAGCTCTCTGTTCTGCCTTCTGGAATTGGTGAACTGGATAGAAAGTCCGCGAGGCTCGATACTCCATAACTGCTGGTTCTGACAGTCTTTAAGAAGCTTCTCTCAGTGTAATTAACTGTTTCTGGGCTTGAGGAGGCATGGAGGCTTTAGTGGGAAGGTGTACTGTCTGGAGAAAAACGTCCCGCAGATATTCAAACACAGATATGGCTATTACGTGTGCTCTTTAGTCTTCCAACTGCGTCCTTTCCTTTTGAACAAGCATTAAAGTGTTTAATATTCAATAATAGGCTTTAATATTTCTAATCCGTCTCTGCTGTTACTCTGACCGCTGCTGTAATAACCCCTCTGCGTTCTGAATCACAGTGACTGTGATTATGGAACCTAGAGTGAATTCATCACTTCTATAACAACCCTGCACAATACGATAAACTCATTAAGAAATCGAGGGAGTGGCGGAAGGGATGCTGTGAAGGCCTGAAGGAACGATGGCGAGAATGGTGAAAACGGGTGAAGAAATGATAATTAGTGTAAATCCCAGAGTTTTAAGTCCCGGGAAAATACAAAGGAAATGGATCGAAGACATGGAATTAGGCCTTTGATGGTGGGACCCGGTTAAGGCGGAGGGCGATTAAACGTGAGCCGTTGGATCTGGGTTGAATGGACGGTCACGATTGGATCGACGGATCGTAATCGGGGGAGGCAGCGGGTTTGACACATTGTAAAATTCTGATTGGAGACAGTGCGATTGAGCGCCAGCCGTCCGATCTGGTGGGGAGATTGAAGCAGAGATTGAATTGGCAGGGAGGAAGACTGGAGCGATGGGAGGGGAGCGGTGAGATCTGGGCCGTCAGACCTCGAGAGATCAATGGCTACGGTTGGATCACAGGATCGCGATCGGGGAAGACAGAAGGAGGGGATGCATGGGCTAGCACGATGTGATTAACGCTGGGCCGTCGGATCTGTATGGATCAACGACTCGGATCGCAGCGGGGCCGATAGAACAATAACACTATCGCATCAAAGGTTTTTGAATTAACAAAGAAACGCGCTCCGCTCTGACTTCCAATTGCGAAAATCTCTTCACAGTTTAGCGCTCGGGTGCATGGAGGGGAAGTGGTTAGGGCTGGGCCGAAGGGGGCTAGCCTGTTATAAATTAAAAAGTGGGTTTTTGGCCTATTTTGATGCTTTTTAAGGCCAAAGGAGGTATTCGGTAAGGGGAAAAATGGATTATTAAACCAAACAAAGGTATTTGAAAGGTTTAAAAGGGGGTTTGGGATGATTTAAAGGGTAAGTGGGGAATTTAGAAGGGGAGGAAGAATGATGAAAACATAGGCTTAGAGGGAATGAAATAAGAGGGAAAATGAGGCCTTTTGGGAATTTTCTTCACAAACAGAGAGGTTTTAAAACTGGGAACAACAGTAAGGATTTATCAAAGGGAAAGGCACAAGGAGGCTTCAAGGATGATGTGTTTTCAGAGAAAATGCATTCCTTGAAGGCTCAAAAACAATTTAGCCCCATGTTTGGACATGTGCTTAGTTATTCAACCACATGACTTAGCTTAGCATTGTTTCTCTCCAGCCATTATTTAAACTTTTCACCACGAGTCATGACATTCGATACTTGGCTACTCAAGGTTATCTTTAAAAATGACTAATGTTAACCATATTATAAACATTGGCTCCACCTGGGGACGACACGTTCATCCTTGGGCGTGTCGAGAACTTCGCAGATCACCTGTTAATCTTCTGGTAGTATTTGGACTTGCAGACCCTTACAACATCATTTTTTTACAAACAAGAAAAATAAACGTATTCTACTTCTACCCTCATTACTCCATGAGACCAGATTGAACTGTTGGACTCATAGTTTCTCTACCTAAACTAGTATCTGCTAGGATTAAACTCTCTAGCAGATTTCTTCTCTACATTCTAAGACAGAAATTGAAAAGCAGCCAAGCTAGGATTAGACTGTCTGGCTCGCTGGGCTTTGCATAAATTAAAACAACTATCTACATGCTCACAGGTTGAGCTTTATTGAGCTTTCCCACCTACTCTACTCTACTTGGAAATATTTTATGCTCTAGGTGATACAATAGTGCCAGTGCAGCTAGTCAAGCAACAACAAAAAAGGATAAGAGCACTGACTGCTCATCAGAGACCACCATAGGGTGCTCTGCAGGTGGTTTTTCAAAACTGTGGTTACCATCAGTGGTGACCTCTCTTGATGAATCTGGCCCTAGCGAAGGATCAATGCTGGAGAATTTGAGCTAATCAAGGCCTCCATATATTCCGTCACAGGATCAATGAACACATGATGTACACTTTTTTCTTTCAGGCCTTCCATGACTGGTAGGCTGTCTTTATCCTGGGCCGCTTTGATTTCTGCATCTTCCACTGCGTTTTCAATGTGGTTCTTGAGAATCGGATCATCTTCTTGTTGTACTTCGAAAGGCAGTGAAATTTCTTCTTTCTTAGTGGGAGGGAGACTTTCCAAAAAGGCTCTCGGGTCTCTAAACTGATATGATTTTTCTTGTGAGTTCAGAAATTTGATCTTAGCTTCATATCTTTCAACCATCAATTCTAGAAATATTTTCTTAAGCACGGGTTTGAAACTTGAGCTGAGAAGAATAGCCCTTGAAAGGTCCTCCACTTTCAGTTCTGCCAAGCCACGTGACATTACATCTCGACACTCTGCTATGAAACTTGGATGCATTTCTGCAAACTGCTCAGAGTCTTCCATTGGTGAAGTGACTTGGTATTTAGCATGGCTGATGTTGTACTGCGACATGGTCTCCTAGTGGAGTCTTGTGAAACCAAGATAATCAACGACCTACTGATCACCAGTGGAGTCTTTTAATCATTTAGGAACTGTGGAGTCGCCAAGGTGAGGGATCTACAACTCTCAACTCTCCATGCCCACCTATTTGAAGAGTGAATAAGGTTTTGTCGAGGCCCAGGGATTTAACTTTTCTCAACTTCGCTTCCCCGGCAATGGCACCAAAAAGATGTTGTCAACCCTAGAGACAACATTGAGTTGTGAAAGACCAGTGCCTAGGACATCTTATACAGCAAGGAGCATATGATATAATATGGGAAGTTATAAGAAAAAGGCTCTCATGCTATCTCTTGTAAACAAGAAGGTTAATTTGAATGAGACCAAAACTTTTAGAAGCTTGACACAGGGAAAGAAATACATCAGAGGCAAGGTGTGAAACTTTAATACAAGTGTATCAGACAATTCAAAGGCAGCTTACTGTAAAGAGGGCTGGGTTCTAAAATACCTCACGGAGATGAATAATCAAAAGGTGTTTATTACGTATGAAAGATTGAGATAATACTAACTGTCATTGAGATGATATCTAGAAACAAATATCAACATGTAATGGGCTTACAAAATTAAGAATCCATACATGACAATAACGTTTTAAAAATAACATCCCATAGAAGCTAATATAGCAGAAGTATGGTTGGAGTGGAAAATGAAATAATATATCACGCCTGAGCCATATTTAAAGTGCCAGACAGGTTCTGACATAAGTATCAACTAGGATAAATTCATACCAAAACCAGTGGGCTACTCGCATTCCAGAACATGATACAAGATAAATGGATGTGAATGAAATGAACAGCTAAACTATAACACATAGGAAAGATTTACGAACTGTAAAGCACCAAGACCAGAATCCTCATTAAAGATAGAACTCCTCATCACTGAAACCCAACAGTATCTTTGCATTCATATTAAAGCTTCAACAAAATGCATACAAAATTCTTTCACAGCATGTTCTTTTGAAAATCTGGAACCCTTTACAATCTGTTCTTGGGGATTCTTATAGGAGAAAAACGAGTAACAGGAGTGGATGATGTACATTAAATTGATTCATTAAGACATCATAGAGGAAGCTTCCACGCCCATACTGCCTAATGGCACTGCATTGTTGTATTTACTTTATAGTATGGCTGAGGGGTCTTTGTCAGGTCGATATCTGACCTCTGATGTTTCTTTGGAGTCCTTTCTGGCTGTAAAGCTCTCTGTTCTGCCTTCTGGAATTGGTGAACTGGATAGAAAGTCCGCGGGCCTCCATACTCCATAACTGTTGGTTCTGACAGTATTTAAGAAGCTTTTGTCAGTGTAATTAACTATTTCAGGCTCGAGGAGGCATGGAGGCTTTAGTGGGAAGGTTTATTGTCTGGAGAAAAACGTCCCGCAGATATTCAAACACAGATATGGCTGTTACGTGTGCTCTTTAGTCTTCCAACTGCATCCTTTCCTTTTGAACAAGGATTAAAGCGTTTAATCTTCAATAATAGGCTTTTATATTTCTAATCCGTCTCTGCTGTTACTCTGACCGCTTCTGTAATAACCCCTCTGCGTTCCGAATCACAGTGACTATGATTATTGAACCTAGAGTGAATTCATCACTTCTGTAACAACCCTGCACAATACGATAAACTCATTAAGAAATCAAGGGAGTGGCAGTAGGGATGCTGTGAAGGCCTGGAGGAATGGTGAAAACGGGAGAAGAAATGATAATTAGTGTAAATCCCAGAGTTTTAAGGACAGTTTAAAAATACAAAATGATCAAAACCATATAGTCAAGCCCTTTAATTGGTGGGACCGAGATAAGCGGAAGCGTGCGTAAAAAGGCCGTTGAATTACCGTTGAATGGAGCGGTCGGCCGACAAAGGCGGATCATCGAAGCCGTAAGTTCCCATTGTAAACTTCCGATTAAGGCGGTTTGATTGGCCCTTGGCCGTCAAATCTAGCGGGAGATCAGCAGCGAAGGTGAATTAGTGGGGAGAAATGGAAGCGATAAATTGAAACGATGAGATCGGAGCGTGCGACCTCGAAGATCCATGGCCTACGATAAGATTGGAGGATCGCGTCACGGGAAGGCGAAAAGGAGGACATGGTGGCGTGATCTGATTAGCGTTAATTTGTCGGATCTGTATGGATCAGCGATTCGGATCGTCAGCGGGGCCGATAGAACAATAGCACTATCGCATTGGAGGTTTTTGACTTAAAAAAGAAACGCGCTCCGCTCCAACTTCCGATTGCGATAAGCTCTTCACAGTTTAGTGCTCGGTCTCAGCGCCCGGGTGCATGGAGGGGAAGTGGTTAGGGCTGGGCCAAAGGGGGCTAGCCTGTTATAAAGTAAAATGTGGGTTTTTGGCCTATTTTAATGCTTTTTAAGGCCAAAGGAGGTATTCAGTAAGGGGAATAAGGGATTATTAAACCAAACAAAGGTATTTGAAAGGTTTAAAAGGGGGTTTGGGATGATTTAAAGGGTAAGTGGGGAATTTTGAAGGGGAGGAATAATGATGAAAACAGAGGCTTAGAGGGAATGAAATAAGAGGGAAAAGGAGGCCTTTTGGGCATTTTATTCACAAACAGAGAGGCTTTATAAAACCCAGTAACGGTTCACATGGAGATTATCGACAATCTGAGAAAGCATCCAAATATGCCCGAGGCATCTATAAGAAAGTGAAATAGCAGTATGTAGAATAGTAAAGCAACAGATAGAGTACCGACGTCCATTGTTCCAAATACAAATTAAAGTACCCAAAATCCTTGAACAGAGGAAAACGCTAATCATGTGAGGAGTGTGATATGTCCAAAATATAAAAAGACCATCAGACCATATCAATAAACCAGCAACATAGACCAGCATCGCTAGTTTTGAAGGCAGAGTGATAAACATTAATCATTTTTTTTTCACAAGAGAAAAAACGCCGTTTTGAATATATTATATGAAGTAAAACAGTCCATGAAGTCATTACATTTTCACATCTGAAGATTGGAACCCAAATATCCATCCAGAAATGTGGAAGTCCCACCCCAGACAGTGATAGAAAAATACCCCATGTCACATACAGGGACTTGATATAAAACCCAGTAACGGCCCACATGGAGATTATCGACAATCTGAGAAAGCATCCAAATATGCCCGAGGCATCTATAAGAAAGTGAAATAGCAGTATGTAGAATAGTAAAGCAACAGATAGAGTATCGATGTCCATTGTTCCAAATAAAAATTAAAGTACCCAAAATCCTTGAACAGAGAAAAACGCTAATCATGTGAGGAGTGTGATATGTCCAAAATATAAAAAGACCATCAGACCATATCAATAAACCAGCAACATAGACCAGCATCGCTAGTTTTGAAGGTAGAGTGATAAACATTAGTCATTTTTTTTCACAAGAGAAAAAACACTGTTTTGAATATATTATATGAAGTAAAACAGTCCATGAAAAACGCTGTTTTACAGACACATGAATCCTGTAAAAAGTCTCTAGCATCAATTCATCATCCAACAAGCCACAAAGAAATTTCTCCAACAACATTTTATTCCGAAAAAGTCAATGTTACTGCAAAGTATATGAATCCACACTTACTACTCCAATTGATGGAGTATTTATACAAAAAATCATACAAAATATCTCATAACAAATTGAGATATTATCTAGGATAACTAATAAGTATTTTACAACAATATAGAGACAGATGGTCTCGTAGATAAGAAAAATGATAACCGATGTTGTGTTGTTTTCTTCTTTTAAGAATGTGCTGGAGGCAGGCCCTATATCTTGGCTTGCTGCTGTCCTCTTCAGTAATTCTATGTTGATTATTTCGTTTCACTGATACTCTTTAACTGCTCTGATACTCTTTGACCTTTGTTCATCCTTTTATCCTTTTTATCATGATATACTGTGGTAAATAGGCAAAAATTTATGTAAGGATAATTTTTTACAAAAGTCCCATCATTTCTTCCCACCATTGAACTTCTGGCACTCTGGTCCTTTGCAACTTTCTTAGTGTTTCATCAGCCTCAGTATATCTGAAGAAATTAGGCTGATTTGGGAACAAATGACTTACTTCATGCTCAAGATAAAATAAATTCTCCAATCTGTCATGAAGGTTTTTCCTTGTAGGCAATGCTGCTGTTGATGAACTGGTTGAAGAACTAGCTTGATTATCAGCATATTTGTCCAATTTTTCAACATAACTATCAAGGTCCATTAGCTTATCTTCTGCAACTATAGGACTGGGCAATCCTCTATTTAACAAAATATTCAATCTTTCTCCGAAGGCAATGATTTCTTCTTGCATATCTGAGCACCTTCGTTATAAATTATGTACCAGAGTTCTTTTAGTAAAAACTTTCTTTATTTCTAGAATTGTTCCGGTCCTGTCCTGAATACCAATTTCTGCAAGTTGATTCTTAGTCTGAGTATTCAAAAAATGTATAAGTCTATTGGCCTCTTCTGGCATATTTCCCAACTCTTGTCTTAATCTCTCAATCTCATCAAGAGCCAATTTAACTAAGTTATTATATTCATCCATTATTTGAATTGAGGACCAAACATCCTTTATTGATTGAATGATATTATCCCAAAGAATATCATTTATTTCTTTTAAAGGTTTCTCCAATGTGAGATCCTTTTCCAATGCTTTGACTATTTTTTCTAATTTGTTCACTTCTCTTGTTTTATCAGCAACACTCATTTTTGAAAGATCATATTTATGTTCTAGAGTGGCCAATTGTTCCTTTGTTTTGTGAAGCTCTATGGCCTAAAGTTTCATATCATCCATTGACTTTGTTAATTCATCAATGTTCAAATTTGCAGTGTTGCTCTGTGACAATTCTGTTGGCTGACCTGTTGTTGCTGTACCTGTCACTACTCCTACTGTAGATACTGGAATATTTGCCTGCTTATATTTTAATGCATTCTCAAGCTCTTTTTCATTTGCAGTAAGTTGCTCATTCAATTTTAAGAGCAAATCCATTAGTTCTCCCTCAGAATTTTGTTTGATGATTTCTGCAGTCTATGGATGTCTTGAGGCCGGTAACTTTAATTGTTTTCTCAGAGCTGCAATATCATCATCTTTTCTCTTGATCAAAGCTTCAATACCTTTCACATCTTTAGGATTATGACCCAAACCAATGATTATTTCCTCTAAAGTTTTGATTCTATTATCCTTAGCCCGGGAGGAGGCTTTTTCAAGCTGCAACTGTGTATTAGTATTATCCAAAGAATCCTGCAACTTATGGGTCATCATTGATTTATCCGTCAGAGTAGAATAAATCATCTCACCTGTTTGCTTGTGTAGCTCAATTTGATCTAAAGGATGGATATCCTTTGCTAAGACTTGAAAATTAGTCCTAACGTAATCTGTAGCTATTTGAGGCTGCTGCACCTTGGGCTTGAAATGGCTCATCAACATATTACCCTGTTGGATGTCATAAGATGACATCAATCTTTCTTGATTTTTCGGAGCCATCTTCAAAAATTGGTTGTACACTTGAAGTCTAAGTGGATCGTTCCTGGCCTTTATATTGATGAATGTTCTTTTGATGTCCCAGGCAGTTTTTACTGGAGGTTTGAAAGAAGATATTTCTGTACTTTGTTGCCTCTGTATTTCCTATTTTTTAAAATTAGTGGATGTCCCACTACCTGTACCTGTTTGCTGACTGTCTTTTCTTCCCTGGCTGTCAGGGATTTCCTGAAATGATTCATCTTCTGGAAGGCGAGTTAATTTCTGCCTTTTAACATCTTGCTGTTCAGAAGAGCCACCAATAGGAGTAGTTGTTTCAGCCTCTCTCTTTTTTCCCTTTTCTATATTCAGAGGAGTTTGTAAAATATAAATTTCTGGCTCACTGATCTGAGTAGGAGGAATTTGTCCTTGACCTTGTTCTTTAGAAGTCTCTGGTTGCTCTGTCATTATGAAATTTTCAATTATTTGTATATCGGGCTCGTTTTATTTTCCTTTAGATTCTACTGCTACTGTACTAATCTCCTGCTAATTTTGTTGTAAAGTCCTGGCTGAAGAAGATCCCTGCACCTGTCCAAAAGATTCTAGGTCAAGTATCTTTTCAAGATCTTTCATTACATTTTCAACATTGACCTGCTCACTATCTTTTTCAACCAATGTCCCTTCTGTCCATTCATCCATATTAGCATATTGTTCTATTTCTGGGATTCTTTGATGGATGTATGGTGACCGTTTATTTTTCATTCTTCTATCACAGATAAAGTTGTTTGGATCATAAGGCACCCGGTAGAAACTCTTTTGTAGTCTGAGATAGTCTTCTAAAATCCTTTCGGCTTCCTTTCCAGCTTCCCTAGAGTTACAAATGAAGGGACCTAATTGGCTCTTGATCCTGAGTTGAGCCTTTTTCTTTGCATTGCAAAAATGAATTATATCTAAATTATTCATCTGCCTGAAATATTCTAATGCAAAGAGTCTCATTGGGACATACTTGGGTAGTTTGAATGGGCATAATTCACATCCATATATCCTAATCTCTGTGTAGTTTTGATATAGGTACCAGTCACCTATCTTGTATTGCTTTGAGAGCTGAAGGATTTTCTTGATTTCATTGTTAATTCTAGGAGGAGAGACTCCTGTCAACAAGGTAGTTGCAGGATGAACAAAAAGGTCGACAAACTCATTATAGGAATAAGGAGAATAAGAGGAATTGTGAGTAATGGCAGACCAAAAGATGACTGACCTAGGATTCCCTTTGGCATCAAGTTTATTAACATAAAAAGGGAAATTTTCTGACTGAAAGTAAATCATGAGATGATATATGACAGAAGAATACTTAAATACTCTCTCATTATCAAATCTCATGAACTGATCATGGATTTTGTCAGCAATATAAGATGCAAAATCATACTTGACAGCAGGAGGCTGTCCAGGGGTAAAAATGGATAACAATACTAGGGTTAACTGATCAACATACTCACTAGTATTGAAGCCCATTATGGAAGATATCACGTTTAAAATAAGTCTACCCTCATCAGTAAAGAAAGTATAACCATAAGGGGGAGGGTTTTTAGGCTAATGCTCTGGTAACATGAAGGTTTGGCATAGGCGGTTTAACTCTTCATGGGATAACTTAGTAGATTTATCAAGTAATTCAACCATGGACAGGGGAGTGAGAGCTTGACCAGGTTGGAATTGTAGCATTTCATTTATGGATTGAGCAGTTATTGGGAAAAGGACATTTTGACTTGGGGATAAAACTGCTCGTTGGTTGGGATCATAATTTGCGTAGCAATAATGGATTAACTTAGGAAAAATATGGATTGAGGGGAGAAGGTACATAGGAAGATTTGATTCCCAAAGTCCAAAGATGTCAGAACCATTCAAATAATTGTCTCTGCAGCGGAAAAATATTCGAAGAGGATTCTCACTAAGACGCAAGTCCTTAATTTGAAAATCCATATCGGCTAAAGGCAAATAATCCAAGTCCTTGTGAGGGGAATTGATGGGAACGACATTCAAAGCTACAGGAACTTCCATTTCTGGTTCTTGTGGATTCAGAAATGGAATTTCGAGGTTTTTGTGGAAAAGGGGCACAATTACCAGTTTTGGGAATATAATTGCAGTTCTGGGAATGAAAAAGACCAAACTGAACTTCTTTTCAGACCTTAGTGCAGAATTAAAACTAAAACCAGGATTTTTTACAGATTTTAGTGGGGAATTGGAATAAATACATGTTTACGGGAAATGAAACGTGTTTAAACAGGTGCTAGTTATGACAGAAGAACCCTGAAATACTCTGGCCAATTCTCTTTCAAAGAAGGTAATGGTCACAGTTAGATGCTAACAATTGCTTTGGATTTGTTGGGGATGGAAGATCCTAGCGCGACGTAACAATGAAAATGACGCTAGACGAATTTGTTTTATTTACAAAGTCAAAAGGGTGGCTTTTTTGGGGTTGGATTGATGAAGACAAGATGTACGATGGTTTGCCAATAGAGGGATAGGAGCGATCTGGTTTGGGCCGCCAGCGTTAAAGGGGAAACTGAACTGAAAGATTAGGGCGAATTTGATAAGAAATTCGCGTCACAACTCTCCCTCCGTACGCCAGCCAACTTCGGACCCGAAAAAGATTAGGGTGGAATTCATTTGGTTTTCACGTCACAAAATTGGCTGACGTCAGCAGGCTATTTTGGAACGCGAATTTGGTTTGAATTATGGTTTATCACCGTTTGAAGTCTGACGGGCTCGACTTAAGAACAATTTTGTTTGATCCCATCTTATAAAATTTGTGTTGGTTTTCTTTGATAATACACATATTTATAATAAATCATGGGAATACCACACTAAACATGTGTAAAAGTTATATAAATTATTGAGAACAATCATTTTTATGTAAAAATATCCAAATGTGCTTTTGGGAAATAAGAATTCGAGTATTTGGTTTATATTGTTTTAAAGGAAGGAGTGAAGTTGGAGCCTCAAAAGATGCAAGCTATTACAAAATGACCTATTCCTAAGAAAATCAAGGTTCTTAGAAGATTTTTTAGACTTACATGATATTATTGATAATTTGTTAAGAATTATGCATGCATTTCAAGTCCACTCACATATCTCTTGAAGAAAATATCATTTATATAGAATGATGAGGCTACTTTGGCATTCTCTCTTTTAATGGATTCCATGTCTTCTACACCAACATCGGTTGCACCTAATTTTGGTAAAACATTAATAGTAGAGTGTGAGGCACTAGGACAAGGAATTTATGTAACATTAACACAATAAGGGATATCATTGGCTTTTAAAAGCAAGGAATTCAAAGAAAATATTTGGTGAAATCTACGTATGAAAAATAAATGGAAGCAATATTACATGCAATAAAAAATGGGGATAGTATATCATTGGGAGGTACTTTAAAGTCAAGATATACCATGATAGCATAAAGTATTTTTTGAAGCTATGGATTTCATTGGAAGATTAACAAAAATGAGGAGAAAAAATGCAAAGTTTTAATTTCGAGATAATCTGCAAAAAGGGTAAGGAAAATTTAGTACATGATGCTCTTTCTAAAATAGAAGAGGCCTCAAATTTATATCCAATTACATTTTCTATTCCTAGGTGGCTAGAAGAAGCTTTCCATAATGGAAAAATGACAATAGTACTAAACAAAAACTAAAATTTATAAAGGATGGGATGAACTCTATGGAGCATCGGGAGTGAAAGAGAGATATACTTTGGTGCAAATGTAGAATATTTTTATGCACGCAAGCATATTTGAATAAACAAATATTAAGGGAGTCCCATGTCTCTCTGATGGTAGGACGCAGGGTTCCTTAAAACATCTCAAAGGATCAAAAAATATATTTTTGGAAGGAATGAAGAAAGATGTTCAAAATTTTGTAAGAGAAGGTCAGGTTTGCATAATAAATAAAAGAAAGATAGTAAAATCTCTAGGGTTACTTCAACCATTCCACATACATATTCAAAGACTAGAAGATATATCAATAGAATTTATTACAGGGTTACTGAAATATAAAGGTAAGTATTACATTTTTGTGGTCATTTATATACACAAATTTTGTAGATTTTTTTTGTAGAGCTCAAAGTACATAAACAACAAGCCAAGTGGCAGAAGTGTCCGTGAAAGAAATTCATAGTCTTCATGGTTTTCCTAAAGTAATAGTAACAAGAAACTTTTGAAAATAATTATTTAATATGAGTGGAGAAACACTAGCCGCCATGAGTTCTACATATCAAACACAATCAAATGGTCAAACAAAAATAGTTAACAAATGTTTTTAAGGTTATCTACAATGTTACTCTTTAGAAAAGCAATCTTAATGGATGAAGTGGGTTCCTCAAGGGAGAATGGTAATATGATACTATCATACTACCTATCACACATCTACTAAAATTTCCCCATTTAAGGCCCTTTATGGATATCCAACTCCTAGAATCTCATACTTTTTGCAAGATAAGTCCAAAGTATAGGAAACAGAGTCACATATGGAAAATACTAAAGAAAATTTGAAAATTATTATGGAAAACCTTCAAATGACATAAAACATGATAAAACAACAAGGGGAACAACATTGAAGTGAAAGATAATTTGAGGAGGGTAATTGGGTATTTTTTAGATTATAGCATTATAAGCAATCTTCATTCAAGAAAAAGAAGAATAAATAATTAGCTAAAAAATGTAATGTGGAAAAAGTAGAAGTCAGGATTAAATCAGCAAGGGTCCAAAAGTTGAAATACTCGATAAAGTCGGGAGTTTTTTGAAAAAGTCGGCAAAACTAAAAAAATACAAAAATATTCATTTTTGGAAAAAATCCTGATTTTTTCAAAAAAAAAAAAAAAATTATTAAAGAAACTACCTCACTCAAGATTTTTTCGAAAAAGTCGGCAAAAAGTCGGGACTTCGAGGATAAAATCGCTAATTTTTCAGGGATGAAAAAGTCGGCCAATAAAGTCGGCTTCGGGAAAAATTCAGGATTTTTTCAAAAAGTCGGGACTTTTTGCCGACTTTTTCCACACTGCAAAACTGTTATGGCCCTAAATAATTATTCATAGGATTGCACAAGTGGTATAGAAGTTATATTTTCCTTATTCTTGCATTCATAAGGTTTTTCATGTATCTTGCCTAAAAAATGTTTTGGGAAAAAATATGCCAATGTAAATAGAACTTCCAAAATTAGATGAAGAATGAAAGTTGATTCTTGAACCACAAAAAGTTATAGATAAACATTCTGTATCTCTTTGACATAGAACCATTATGAAGTACCTAATCAAGTGGAAGAATTTTCCTCTAGAAGAAGGTACATGGTAAAATGATCAATTCGTGATGAAATACCCACGGCTAAAGGGTTCGTTTGAAGTTTTGACAAAGGTTTTGTTATATGTTTTATATAACGCACGACAGAATAGTTTTATTGTTTGTTAAGGTCCCACACAGTGATCAAATTTGAAGGGCAGGTCTGAATTTCAATTAGAAGGGCATATATCTATGTCGCCCTTCCATAATGAAAAGCTTTAAAAAAAACTTTTCAATTGACCACAATAAATTATTTTTACATTTCATTTTCAGAAAGACAAAACCATCAATCTTTATATTAATAAAAGACTGTTACATATACAACAATGAAGAAGGCTCCATATTTCATTGCTTAAATATCTCATTGGTAATGTCAACATAAGTCTTGAAGACACTATTATAAGAGTTTGGATACATACCACCGGGATATAGGAGATTCTTATGTGTCAGATTGTGTAATGCAATTTTGACTTTGTCTCACAAGGAGCAACATCATGGAGGTCTGGATTTTTCTTATAGAATTTTATTATTATTATTTGAAATGTTGTTTATAGATATGAATACAACAATGAAATTATGAGCATGGTGGAAAATTAGTCAAGCTCATGATGCCAAACCATGATGATGTAAGTTTGGAATTTAACATTTTTACATGTTAAAGACAAATAGTCAAAATCACTGACAACTTAGTATGCCATAATTAATAATCATTCCCTATTCACTTTTGTTAATAGGTTTATGTCACATGATGATGCAGGGGCATTAGGCACTAGCTAGCAATGTAGGAGGTTTTGTCCACATGTTGTGGCTAGGAGGGTTCGAAAACATTTGAGTTGTAACAGCTAGGTGTCAATACCTCAGCTGACTGTATTACTTAGACTAGTTAGAGTTGTAGGAGTCGAACAGTTTCACTTAGTTGAATTATTATAATTAGACCTTTTGATTTCTAGAATGGTCCTCTCAGAGGAACCGAAGAGCCATATGTTATGTATATAAATTGTAATTCCTCGGATGAATAAAAGTAGAGAGGGAAGAGGAGAGTAGAGAGGGGATTTCTGCAATAAACCTCTGTGTGTGAACAATTGTTTCCAGTTAAATGATTTCCAAGCTTAGTTTCCATTGAATTATCTCGAACTGCTAATTGTGAAGAAGTGTTTAACTGTGAGGCGATTTGGTACTGATAATTCCATTCTTCTGTCTTTGAATTCCCGTAAATTGTTGGATAACCCTGTGAACTCACCCCACCCGAAGGCGAGGTCTGTGTAGAGAACCGGGGTCGTGAACACTGTTCAAATATAAAAATCCCGCTTAATAAAGAGATAAGATTGTTGTGCTTTCGGAACCTGACTTGAAGATTGGACATGAGTTAACAAACAAAAGGATAGAGGAACCAGACTTGCACCCGTGGTCAAGCCCTGTACCAAAACCACGAGCAGAATCACAAAAGCGGGTTGCTCATATCAAGGCCATGAGTGAGTAGACAGATTTATTCTCGTACAGCTGACCCCATAGAATGCGACATTTAGCTTGGGTGACCCACCCAAAACCAATCACCCATCACCGTGTAACCCGCGCCATCGTACGTTAAAGCCCGACGTTGGAAGCCGAGCAAAATTGCCAAGAGTCGTTGATTTGGAGAAGGGCCATCGGACGGTGGTCGCACGTTGAACTTGCCCGGAGGTTAACTAAGGTGTGCGGAGGATATCCAGGTACGATACGAGTGTTTGATTGGTTATTGATATATATAGGTGGGGCCGAAGTATAATGCAATTGTTTAAGTAAACGATTGGCAGATAATTAGCATAAGTCTGGAGCGTGATTTTTGTAAGGCTGGGTGGTGAAATATAGAGCCGAAAGTTCATTACAAGTTATTTATTTAAAAAGAAACGTGGAGTATAAATACAAAGTGTTGAAAGTTAAACATTGGTTATAAGGCTTGGAGATAATATAAAGTCGGGAATATAAATTACAGTCCAACCATTGTGGATAGTATTTATTTATCAAATTCTACGACCATAAATGTAAACCTCTCAAGAAGTATCAATTAAGACTTGGCTGAGAAAAAGGTCCTAGGTAAACTAAGAAAAAATGTTGACAAACACATGGTAGACACACCAAAATTCTTAGGGGTCCAATTTCAGTTTTGACGTGGCCACACGATGATCTCTCTTCTCTGGCATTTACTTGTATTGAAGATCACTATTCTAGGAATAAGGAGTTATTTTCTCCAAAAATAACCCTAGCCAAACATCGACAATGCATCAAGGATATCTTTCTATGCTTCATAAGTACATATGTTCTACTTCTAAATCATGTCTTGGAAGTGGTTGTTTTGCTGGAAATTATTCACCAGTTGGTTTCATACCAAAGTCTTTTCACATTTTCAGCATCCAATACATGAAAAAGATAATGGTTTAAAACAAAATAAATATTTGAAATTTTGCAAGAATTGTCTGGCACACTTTGAATATGAATTTTGAAGTCAAGTGCATGATGTTGTATAGGATCAAGTGTCATTTTGAATACCAAATGTTTCACAAGAAACTTCTCAACATGCTACCCTGCAGTAAGGATTAAATAACAATATTGCATCAACTATTTCCATAATAAAAGTGCACCTCGGCCATAAGACTAAACAACTACAAATGTTGTAGATCTAACAAGACCACACACTCAAATGTATTCCACAAGGCCAATACTGTATGAAAAATTAAAAGGAGTTTGCAACCAAAAATACCTTAGGCAACTAATTCAATTAGATACACCAAACCATCAGCAAAAAGGAAAACCAGCCTACTTGGCCCCAATATTTTCAACTGGGTCCTCTAATTCAACCAACAAAAAGGCCAAAACCATAGCATTGAGATACATTTCATTACACTGTCAATAACAATAAAATTTGACTCAGCCATAACCCTTTCCTTTTATTGTTGTGGAAAGCTTTATGCATTACTCTAATGTGGCTAGTCCATAGGCCAAGTAGACCACTGGGTAACAAATATGTTTCCTTTCACCTTTGAGTTTTCAAATTATGCCTACCAAATCTAAGACATTTAAGAGGGGAACTAATACAATGTTAAAAAGAAAACCAGAGCACACATCTACAAATTACCTCCTTAGCTACTGTCACACCATCATTAACTATTTTCGGAGAACCATGCTTGCTCTCCAAGACAACATTTTTCCCCTCGCCCCAAGGGTGACTCCAACAAGATCAGCAAGTTTGTTCACACCGCCTGCAAGACAAATTGAAAATGCTTTCAGTAAGTGTGCAATTGAATGCCAGACCATATGCAAAAACAACCCTCCATGAAAAATTAAAATAACACATTAAAATCGAATATAAGTGGACAAGGAAAGATCCACCGTAGTGAAGTTTCACGTGCAGGTGACCTTCCTTTAAACATAATTTTTTCTCTGACCTGCAATTTTTTTGTCAGTGAGCCATCCTTGTTGAAGTACAACTCCTTTTCCATAGCTCTTGTATTAACTACCTTCTCTCTGTCACGTAATCTCAGAGTCCCTCTTCTACTTGAGCGATTAAAGGAAATGGGTGAAAAAACTGAAAGAGAAGACAATTGTCTGCCATAATTATCAAACATTGCACCCAACTTCTTCCCCTTTCCATTGTTACCCAATGAGGTAGAAGTGGAAATTGTTGTCATACTTCCCAAAGCAGAGGCCATATTCTCTTATCCTGAATATAGAATTACAAGATCTTCATATTAGTATGAACCTTAAAAAACATGACTCCCATTGCTAAAAACCACTTTTAAGTTGTAACAGGCAAACTAAAAAACTATCGCAACTTTTGGAAACTTCTGGAGCATTAAGAGAGAAACAACCAAAGAGAAATACAACCACAATCCTCATTTTAATGAGACTGGACTATATATTTGCATTAAGATAATAGAAATAAATCATGACTATATTAAGGCCAGCACAAAACAATCTTTAACCAGTGTCTCTCGCGGCCTTCAGGTTGCCATGCTAGAGGTTGCATATTTTTAATTTAAATTCTTGACCTCTCATGCCCATCTATGAATGCATCCAATGGGATATCTACATCAAATGCTCCTTATATCCCCAAAAACAAATTCCCTACTACAAGAGCACCAGTATTGATGGATCACCCCACACCATCCCACCCACTAGAAACGGTGAAAAAGGAAACCCGAGAAAAATTCTGAAATATCTCAAGATGACTATATGGGTGGTTCTTATGAATCAACCAACCATTCAGAACATGCTCATCAATCCAAACCATGAGTATTATGTGACAATATTCAAGCAGGCATTGAATCGGATTTTTGAAGCTATGTTAGAGAAACCCCAAACTCTCACTGAAAATAGGTGAAATGTGGCACCACTCAGGGATTGACATGTGCCAATTGGTACAAGTGGTAGACAATTGGCATGCTCAAACAATGAGGTGATGTAGGAATGACATGAGGGAGAAAATATTAGAAAAGCCCCAAATCTGGAGAACTAAAGCTCATCACCAACCTGAGATTGACAACTTTACATGATGTAACCTATGAAATCGTAAATGGAGAAACCATAGTAACAATAAAGTAACCTATGTAACAATAAAGTCGGATTCATCCTGGGAGTGGTAATGGGAGAAATCATAGTGAACAATAGGAAACATGCAGAGTTGCTTACAATCAAATAGATGAAAAACACATACAAAAAACCTAGATAATAATCATGAACAAGCTTAATATTGAATTATGAACTGTAAAGGAACTTACAAAATGTGAAATTACGAACCTGGTCAAGCGCACAAGCAAAAATATCCTGGACATGACCCTGGTTGACAAGTTGTATTGCTCATGATGCAAGAGGATTTGTACCTGCACTGCCAAGTCAATCAAAATCCATCATTATCTATACAATAAATACAAGTAATTGATGTAGTATTTTTACTCTAAGATGCATTCTTATGATAATGTTAGAACATATGTTGAAAATGTCAAAACATACCCGAATAAGCTCCTCTTCGTTTCAAGAACAATTTATTGGAGTCGCATGAACTTGGAACAAGCCTCCCACGATCTGAAAGAGTAGCAACTAAGTCAACAGTGACTTTTTTGTTGCTACACTAGATCGAAAAAAATAAATTCAATAACTAATAAAAAAACAATTCAACAAAAAGTAAGCAAGGAAACATTGCAATTAATGCTTGACATAAAAATAGTATGATAAATGAGTTTTTTGTATAACGCAAAAAACTTTCGAAGTATGGTAACGTTTGTCTTATAATAATACAATATTTTACATTATCGAATTTTCTTTTTCTTCTTCCTATTTTTAAAACTCCTAATTACATCATCAATATCATCATGCTCTGCTCCTATTTCGTGCCTTTCAACCCACACTGCTGACCTAGTTGCGTAGTCACGATGTCTGGTCTCATCCAGTGACGGGGCATCGCTTACAAAAATAGATAATATTAAATTTTAATTGTCAGTTTTTAAATATCATTGAACTAGTTCGGTAATATTAATAAAAAAATTGCAATGAGATTATTTACCTGGTGCACCAGCTGTTGCCGCTGACCTAGTTGCGTAGTCACGATGTCTGGTCTCATCCAGTGATGGGGCATCGCCTAAAAAAACAGATAATATTAAATTTTAATTGTCAATTTTTAAATATCATTGAACTAGTTCGATAATATTAATAAAAAAAAATTGCAATGAGATTATTTACCTGGTGCACCAGTTGTCAGCGCTGACCTAGTTGCATAGTCACGATGTCTGGTCTCATCCAGTGACGGGGCATCGCCTACAAAAACAGATAATATTAAATTTTAATTGTCAATTTTTAAATATCATTGAACTAGTTCGATAATATTAATAAAAAAAAATTGCAATGAGATTATTTACCTGGTGCACCAGTTGTCGCCGCTGACCTAATTGTGTAGTCACGATGTCTGGTCTCATCCAGTGACGGGGCATCGCCTACAAAAACAGATAATATTAAATTTTAATTGTCAGTTTTTAAATATCATTGAACTAGTTCGGTAATATTAATAAAAAAAATTGCAATGAGATTATTTACCGGGTGCACCAGTTGTTGCCGTTGGGACTATTGCCATGTCTTCCTCTCTGGTGGTAAGATCCTCAAGGGAAACAGTCTCTGTCATTTAAACAAAAAATGTTATAAGGACAACCATCAAAGTATAATTAGAAAAAATTATAAGTGGAAATTAATTACCGTCACGGCCCTCACTGATAGTAGCATTGTCGGCCTGGTCCCTACTACAATGATCAGGTTGCACGTGAGGATCATCTACATTTGGCTCTAAAACTGGGTTATTTGCGTCGTCGGTAGTGTTGCTCCCATGATTTAAACAAATTTGTTAGGCATTAAATTTATGGATGAAAACAAACATATTGAAAGGTTAATGTTTTACCTTATCAGGCATTCTGGATCTTGGGACCTGCCCCAAGCTTATGCGACGTTCAACTACGGCTTGATAGCTGAAATGGAAAGCGATATTTTTATCTTCCTCTGTAGTTTCTGTTCCGAAGTCATCACCCTACATTACATATTATTGTGTATTTTTAATCATATTTTATAGGATTACAAAAACGTTGGAAGGCGATACAATTAATTATAAGATGTTTAGCTACTTAATTACAATTCTTGCAACTAATTTCAAGTAGCCGCCCTGGCCTAGCTTGTGATGGCCCTTTTTTTCAATCGTAGCTTTGGTTGCCTTCAAGGTGTCAAGCAACCTAGCATCAAAATATTGAAGTCAGATATGACGTAGCACACTTTTATTTTAGACATAGAGAAAATTAAAGCTATTGAATTAAAGTTGTAATTTACCTTGCGGGTCCAGTTGGCATTTTTCCTTCTTTCTTTGCCCTTTTCTCTTTTCAGTCATGGATGAGTGCTCTCCACTCACTCTCTGGAACTGTGAGAGGACGCTCATATCTAGGGTTAAATTGCAATTGCGTCCTATAGGTGTCCCTGGTATATTTCAAATATTTGCCGGCTACCCGAGCCACCACTGTTCTGTCAAATGTGCTGACCCCAAAAAGGGCTTCTAGATAATCTAGAAGTTCTTTTTTCAGGTTGGAACTCTGGGAATTCCACCCTGTGCGTATGGTTGGGCCAAAAATTACCAACACATGGCTCTCCAGATACCTGTAGAACTCATTGTTTCCTACATAGAAAAAGAAGAAGATAGTATCATTAATTTAAAAATAAAAATCATGATAAATATGTTTTAGATAAAGTCCATGAAATAGTTAAAATATTAAAATTTACCTGGGAGTTGTACATGCTTTATAGGGACACTTTCATCGTTCACCAACAACGTGCCATTAATGGTCCCTGTGGAGCTGACACGTGTAGCTCCAGGAAACACAATAATGTAGTTGGCCATATCAGCCTCATCATTGCCAACACGTTCAGCGGTTGGCTGGGTGTCTGCTTGGGCAGGGTGTGTTTCTTGGCTAGCACCTAAAGGAGTAGAAGGTGTACGAGAGGGTTGTTGGGAAATCTCTTTCCCTTGTGTCCCACTACCACCAACACCGGGTTCAGCAAATGCCAGAAAACGCTACATACAAAAGAACTTTTTGTTAGTTTAGTCAATGTAAAAATTAAAAATCAAACTATCACAATTCATCTCATGCAGAACAAAAAAATATCCTTTTGAATTTTTATTATTACCTGATATCTTTCTAGCTGGCTCATAAGATGTTTTATCCTCTCTTCTGTTTCAGGTGTTTGAGGCGCGTCTATCAAAGTATTAAATTCCAACCTTGCATCTCGTGCCTTTTTTCGCAACAAGAACACTGGAGATAGGGATGAAGAAAGATCTTCCTCAAAGAGGGAATCATCAGGCGTACCATGACTAGGTGTCTGCATATTTGAACAAAATTAATATTATTTCAATTATATAAATAACTAAAATACCTGAAGATAGAGCAATGCTGACACTTTACATGTTCTTCCGCTGGCCTCTTTCCGCGATCATCCCGTCTCTGGGTTGTTCCTGCACTGCTCTCATCAGTCTTCCACATTGCAATAAAATTATAAATGTAAAAACTTGAAAAAAATATCTAACTTGAAAACACAAAATGAAAACTAAAATAATTTCTAATAAGACACTGGACGACAGAGTTAGAGTTTCAAATATGCCTTGCATTGAATTCAGTCCTGGAAACATGTCATTGCACATTAAGGCACCCAAACAAGAGACGAGTTGACAATGAATACCTTATTGAATATATTGTTGGAGCAACTTATAGTAAACTTGTTGTGAAGACCTTGAGGACATTTTTGGAGCAACATTGTTGAAGCTGATGGTATAGCATTGTTGGAGACGATCTTGAAGGGCCTTGAAGTGAAGCTTTTGGAGCAACTATTGAAAAATCCTTAGATCATTTAAGTAAGGCACTTTCTATCTTCCATCACCTTTTTCCTTTCAATATCCTTTAAACGATTTTGTTGATATTTAATGTTTGAAATCACGTTATAATTCCTTGATTATATGTGTTTGGGGACTAGAATAATTTCACACTAAACCATGCAAACTTAAAAGTAACTTAACGGATCCATAAAGTAATAATAATCATAATTCCTAATTTCCTATTGTATGATATGATGCAAATTATTCAAACATGAAGCAATGAAGACATGCAATGTCTGAATTTCAAGATTGATGAACCAATACAAGAAGTTAGAAACTACAACTTTGATTGAATACTCTGTGTCCTAACTCCAGGAAGGAATCTAGTTTGTAGTACAGAACATGCATCGTGTATTATCAATTCTTAATTGACAACAACTAAAGGTCATCTACCTCATAAATTCCTTCCCATTTTGTGTTTTTATGTTATATTCCTTATAAAAGTGTCAAATTTCTCTCAAAGTAAGCAACCACTAAATAAAATAAAAAATAGTTGAGATATGATTGAGAAATGGTCATTTATTTATTGAAAGGATCTTCACAATTTCTTTGGTTTTTTTTCATCTCAAGAAACAAGAAATGACCTAAGAAACTATCGTGATGTAATATAAGAAATAACACGGTGCAATGGCCATTTTCAAAGCCAAATGATGTCCATTGAGGACATGGCATTTATTTGGTTCTTGTTTCATAGGAGTTTCGGGTAGAAATGGAACTTTGTTGTACCATTTCCAGTAGTAAAAAGGGAAAACCTTCTTTTTCCATGGGAAATAATTTACCTTTCCTTTTCAAGATAATCTAAATCACAAAAAATATGAACTATACTGCACACATTCTTGGATAATGTGAAAGTGGAAAAGGAATACCCTACACAAGTGATGCACACATGTACATTTGAACACTAATAGATTTTTGTAGTTGAAATGCAATGCTTGTTTTCATTTAAATGTAGGATTTCTAAAGCAGGGAGAAATAATGGCTGCCAAATTAATAATTGTTTCTTTGGGAAAAATTTAAATCTTTTATTGGGTGATGAAGATAATAGAGGGTATTGAATCTTGATTCTTGACATCTAGAGAGAACCCTGCAACCTAACACAATCTAATGTAATTGACCAAAAAAACCCAAATAGAGTCAACCCTACTATAGGAGGAAGGGCCTGTAGTAAGAACTTACCATTTTGCAAGAGATGAGGGCGAATGTTGTTCTGCAAGAGCTGAGGGCGAATGCTGTTCTGCAAGAGCTGAGGGAAAATGCAGGGCGAATGCTGTTTTGCAAGAGCTGAGGGCGAATGTAGGGCGAATGCTGTTCTGCAAGAGCTCAGAGCGAATGCTGAGGGCGAATGCTATTCTGCAAGAGCTCAGGGTGAATGCTGAGGGAAAATGCTGTTCTGTAAGAGATGAGGGCGAATGCTGAGGGAAAATGTTGTTCTGCAAGAGCAGAGGGCGAATGCGCGTGTGATATCAGACGTTAATGTAGCACACATGTACATTTGAACACTAATATATTTTTGTAGTTGAAATGCAATGCTTGTTTTCATTTAAATGTAGGGTTTTTAAAGCAGGGAGAAATAATGGCTGCCAAATTAATAAGCGTTTCTTTGGGAAAAATTTAAATCTTGTATTGGGTGATGAAGATAATAGAGGGTATTGAATTTTGATTCTTGACATCTAGAGAGAACCCTACAACCTAACACAATCCAATGGAATTGACCAAAAAAACCCAAATAGAGTCAACCCTACTATAGGAGGAAGGGTCTGCAGTAAGAACTTACCATTTTGCAAGAGCTGAGGGCGAATGCTGAGGCTGAATGCTGAGGGAAAATGCTGTTCTGCAAGAGCTGAGGGCGAATGTTGTTCTGCAAGAGCGGAGGGCAAATGCGCGCGTGATATCAGACGTTAATGTAGCTATTGCGATGGATACGAAACAATAAAATAATTTTTATGTAGCACGCATATAAGTTTCGTATTTGTATTTAGCGCGCATATAAGTGTCTTTATACCGACGGAGGAAAAGGCGTCGCTATTGTGACAAAGACCTCCAAACATCGCAATTACGACACTTAGACATTGTGTCGCACTTGCGACGTTTAGAGGCAGTCATCGCAATAGCGACGCGTTGGGCCATAGTGTCGCAATTGCGACACTTTTCTAAGTGTCGGTATTGCGACACTTTTCTATAAATGTCGGTATAGCGATGGTTTCGGGCGGGATGGAAAAAATTTGGGGAAATTTCCGACATTTGGTCAAAAGCGTCAGAACCAAGTGTCGGAATTTCCGCCAAATGTAGTAGTGTTGTAAAGCTCTCTGTTCTGCCTTCTGGAATTGGTGAATTGGATAGAAAGTCCGCTTTCTCCAGACAATACATCTTCCCATTAAAGCCTCCATACTCCATAACTGCTGGTTTTGACAGTCTTTAAGAATCTTCTGACAGTGTAATTAATTGTTTCTGGGCTCGAGGAGGCATGGAGGCTTTAATGGGAAGATGTACTGTCTGGAGAAAGACGTCTCGCTAGTATTAAACGCAGATATGGTTGTTTCGTGTGCTCTTTAGTATTCCCACTACGTCCTTTCCTTTTGAATAAGGATTAAAGCGTTTAATCTTCAATTTTAGGCTTTAATCGACCTTTAAATCTCTGCTGCTGTTACACTGGCCGCGGCTATAATGGCTTCTCTGTATTCCGAATCACAATGGCTGTGATTGCAGAGACAGTGAATTAACCAATCTGTAACAACCCTGCACAATAAATGAGCCAATTATAAAATCCAGGGGTGGCAGAAGCAATGCTGTGGAGGCTTGCGAAATGGTGGCAGAACAGTGGAAACAGAGACTATGGAGGAAAAGGGTGAACATGCAATGAAATGGAGGCTTGGTGGAAGAATGAATGTGAGTTGTCCGATCATACGGGATGGACGGTTGCGATCAAATCGCATCGGAAGGTGGCAGGGGTGACACTTTTGGGAACTTCCGATTGGCGATGCACGATTCAGCGCTAGCCATCCGATCTGGAACAAGATCAACGACGGAGATTCAATCGGAAAGGAGAGGGACGGGGGTAAAGGAGTGGAGCGGGAGAAATAAGGGTCATTGGATTAAAGGGAAATCGACAGCGGAGATTACAATCGGAAGATCGCAATCAGGGAGTGCAGCGGGCGACACACTTTAAAAGTTGCGATTGCGATTGGTGTAGTGGTGCGGTGGCCGTTCGATCCGACAACGAATCAACGATGGAGATGAGAATCGGAGGGGTGAAAGGATCGGGGCGATGGGCGTGCGCAGGACAAGCGCTGGACGTTAGATCTTTAAAAGATAGATGGTGGAGATTGCGGCGGAGTATGGGTAAAACAGAACTCATCGCATCGGGAAAAATGCGATAACAAAGGGAATGCACCAAATTGAAAGCTCCGATTGCGATAAGCGCCTGGGCCTTAAGCGCTTGGTAGCGGGCGCAGGGCATATGGGGAAGTGGTTAAGGGGGTTGGCCGGAAAGGGGCTAACATGGTCAATAGACAGTATAATGGACAAGTCAATTTTGGGGATGTTCGCCATGATGATGAAGCCAGGATTGGAGCTGGATATTCCATCCTATTGGAAAGAAGCTGTTAACTCTCAGCTCATGAGATTATCATTAACGGGTTCATTCAAGTTTCCCTCACTTATTGTTTACTTATTATTATATCAAAATGTAGAAGAATTCATGCATTTGGGGTTAAACGTTATGGATATGAATAAGAGGAGACAATCAATAATATTTTGGATATATATAGTGAGAAAAGAACAGAATTGAGGGTGGTTTGTTTGATTTTGCTAGTCAGTTTATGTCTTCTCCACATAAAGTTTTGAATGGAAGTTCTCCCCCCTGTTTTTGGCCCAAAGCTCAAGAGTTTTTGCATTTGGGGGCAAGTTGTAAATTTGGTGATTGGTTTTTTTTGAAGATTATTATAAAATTAGACTTTATGGAGCTAGTGTAGAACCTTATAGGCTTCCTGTGTTTGTGGCTATGAGATTATTTTCTCTGGAGTTTATTAGGCAAAGTCTAAATTTTGACCAAATTCACTTTGTGCCTATGAAGAAGGGTCATATGTTCAAATTGCCAATGACTATGGGTCCCTTTATAGTTAATATGAGTTAAGCATTTGATGAAGTCACTCAGATGTTAGATGGAATGCACTTACTGTTAAGAGAGAAGTGGGCTTATGACCCTCATAGTGTCATTTCTAGTAGAAGAATTGATAATGGATATTCAGTCTTCATTCATGAGAGCATACCAGATCTAGAAAAAATGGCAAGTAAAGGTGTTGTGAGTTTAGTAAGTTCAAATGTTCAGACTCCTATTATATCAGAAAAATAAAATAAAAGAGGTAAAGAGGCAGTTGTTGATTCAGAGGACGAGGAACAGAGAGCAGAGTTCAATGAAGAGTCTGCAGATACTCAACCTGGTTTTTCATTACAGTTGGGAGATGAACAAAATGTCCCTGATTCACCTAGGAAGCATGAAAGCACTCAGGATAAAGTGCCTCTAATTAAACAAATGTTTTCCCAGATTGCAGAGAGAAATCAGAAGATAAAGGCAAGTATGGAAGCTCAAGCTGAGTACCAGATAGCTCTAGACCAAACAAGACTTCTAACTTCAATGGATCTTGAAAAAGATCAATTCAAAATTTCCCTTTCACATCCTTCTGATATGTCAATGGGTTCTTCTAACAATTTCAATACTGTAAACTTGACTGTAGATGTGAAGAAAATCCCATTGTTGGATAAAGTGAATCTACACATGCAAACAGGTCAGCTGATTGTGAATGACCTAACAAAAACTAATGCAGTGGAAATGAAGGCAGAGAATATGCTTGGAAAAGTGATAAAGCAGTTGAAGTTATAAAAATCCAATTCCAGGGCTTTGACAATCTAGAGCGAGGAGCTCAAGAAGATCATAGTAAAGATTGGAGTAGATCCCAATGACATGTCAGCTGTGCAGAAGCTTATGCAAAGTGCTGAATTAGAAATATATGTGCTAAAGAAAAAATTGAAATTTCCTACAGGAGAACATTCCATGGCAGCAGAGGTTGCAGAGGTGGAAAATGAGAAAGAAAAACTTCTTCAGCAACTCATGCAAAAGGAAGAAGAAGTCACTATATTAAAGAAAACTGCACTGTCATTGCAGAACCATATTGAATCTCATACTTTCACTTTTGTTTTTCCATTAGGTAGTGAAGATCCATCAACACAAATATCTCGATTAACTACTAAATTGAAGATGGCAGAAATAGATCGGAAAAAAGGCACAATTTGATTTGGAAACAGTAACAAAGTTTATAAAAGCTACCGAGGGAGAAGTCAATAAATACAAAATGGAATGCCAAACTGCTAATGCTGAGATTAAAAATCTCAAAGAAAGATTGAAGGGAAACATACCCTTAATACAGGCTAAGGATATCATTTGGAATGATATTATTAAAGAAATGAAAACAATCTAGGATTTTATGACTATTATTGCAGAAGAAAAAATCATTATCATGGAATTTGAAGAGCAAGTCATGACAGACAAACATAAGACAATCAATAGGGATATTTGGGCAAGGAAGGTCATTAATTTCGTTGATTCTAAAACAGATCAGGAATTGGAAGAAAATAAAATTAAAGACACAATTTTATATGTAGTAGAAATTAACAAAATGATTGTCAAAAATGATTGTAGGAAGTCTGCAGAAAAGAAGCTGATTGAGTTAAAGGAAGAAGTGAGTCAATTTGATAAATTATTTGATAAAATAGCAAGAGCAAGTTTACCATCATGTTGGGGGCTTGGAGGTGGTCTTATGTCATGGAATTATTATGAGCCCTTGCTAGTTTTGGCAAAAAGTAAGGTAGACAACACTCATGAGAAAACTCAGGTTCTTAAAGGAGCAACAGTGATCAATTTCCTTCAGAGAAATTTTCAACTATTGTGGTTAGTGAAAACTCTGTTTGTGGAAAGACCGTCTTTCAACAGAATCACTACTTTCAGATTGGAGTTTCACAAGCTGGTTCATTCACCAAATACAAACATCGAAATATGGAAGAAGTGCATAGCCTGGATGACAGATTTACCAAAGGATCCCTCGATTGCAAAGAAGGATAAATCAACCAGTCAAGGAAATGTAACAGCATCATCATCAATCCATATTTAGCATATAGATTAGGATTTTAATTTCATGTTATTTCGTCTTTTAAAGAGAATGTAATTGTAATAATACATTTTTGAAGACATGTAATAGATAGTCTACGACATCCTAAGTAGTTAAAGTAGTTAAGATCAGTTAAAACAGTTACAAAATGCTTTCTATTGTATTTAATGAGATAGAGAAGAAAGAGAAGGGTTCCGAGTTTTGGACCTTCAGACTGCAATTTTTGTACTTAGATTTCAAATGATTAATGAATGAAAAGCAAGTTTCTGGAATTTACTGATGTTGATGTGTCTTCTAGTTTACATTGTGTACTTTCCATCTTTGAATAAAATGAAGTAATGAAGCTGCAGGTCTCTTTTTACTTGTGTAAATAAGAGTTAAAATCCTTAATAGGTGCTCCTTCATTTTAATTGTTTCTTTCCTTATAATTATTCTGGAGTTTGAGGTGATATATTCTGCACAACAACATATCAGTTTGGGCTTCTTTCTTACATATTTTGCTGATCATTCCATTCTATATCAACAGATAATAACATTGTGGAACATTTATTATATTTGATCTTTGAGGGTTTAATGATAAATATTTGAAGGTGATAAAACAAAGACCAATATTTCCGTGACATAACTATATAAATGTCTTAAGCACAGATTCCTTATCACATCTAAGGGATTGTCTCTTAAGGTACAACAGATATGAAGGCATTTTTTTTTTCATGCATGAAAACAAGTACGATTTGAGTCACCAAATATGGGGTGGAATATATTTCCAGAGCCCACCGCATGAAATTCAATTCAACTCTTAGTAACATGAAAGATAAAGAGACTCATAAACTCCAACAAGAAGTGTATGCTCATGCTTGTGAGGAAAAAAGATGTTGAAGCATTTGATGCTTTCAAAGGTTGTAATCCTTCTCACATGAAATAAATGTTTGATATTGTTTCTAAATATGATGATATTTTTAAGAACTAGGTGGATATCATCAGATCAAGATTGTAGAAAATGATGTATGGAAAATCGCTTTCAAAACTAAGCAAGGACTAATTGAGTGGCTGGTAATTCTATTTTGGCTTTGCAATTCCCCAACAACATTCATGCGTGTAATGAATGATGCATTTCGACCATTATTAGATGAGTTTGTGATTGTATATTTATATGACATTATTTGTGTTTGTAAAACACGGGATGATAATGTAAAACATGTCAAGAAAGTACTAGATACTCTGCAAAAGGAGAAATTGTATGTAAAATTATCCAAATGCGAATTTGGAAAAAATTCTTTGTTGTATTTGGGTCATATTATTGGAGGAGATCAATTGAATTTTGATCCTTCTAAAGTTGATTTAATTGTAAAATGGCCTAAACCTACAAATGTGATAGAAGTGAGAAGCTTCTTGGGAGAAGTTCAGTATTGGAGAAGATTCATAGCTAAATTCTCAGTAATCTAATATCCTTCGCATGGCCTGACCAATGTGAAGGAGGCATTTCAACGGGGAGGAAAACAACATAAGGATTTCAACACCTTGGAGGAAAAGAGCAACACAACGCTATTACTGGCCTTGCCATACCTTCAAAAACCATTTGAGATCAAGACAGATGCCAATGGGTATGGCATGGGTGCAATATTGATGCAATATCCCAAGCCTATTTGTTACCACTCTGAGACTTTCTCTAAGGATATTGTTAACTATCCTATGTATGACAAAGAGTTGCATGCCTTGGTTCAAAAATTCAAGAAATGGAAGTATTATTTTATAGGTAAGGGTATTATCATACATACAGACCACATTAGCCCTTACTGTATCTCTAGTCACAAACCAAGTTGCAACAAGCTAGTCACTTCAAGTGGATGGGATCATTAGAGAAATTTTGAGGTAAAAAATGGGCCTCAAAACAAAAATGTACAACAAAAATCAACTTTATAATAACCAATAGGATTCAATATGATGATGTTAGCTATGGGGAATTATTTACCATTTTTGGAGTAAAACGGTAAAAGGATAAAAAAATAAAATAATAAAAAAAACTACTTTTTCAACTCGTATTTTCAACTTATCTCTCCACGTTTTTACTCAAATTTCAAGCAGGATCACTCCTTGAATGCAACATGTGTCCATAAAAAGTATGAAACATGGGTACTCCTTGGATGAAAAATTAAATTCCACATCCAATGAGTGCTCCCACTCGAAATTTGAGTAAAATAGTAGGGAGATAAGTAGTTTCTTATTTTTATTTATTTTTACCTTTTTACTGTTTTAATCATGTAGTGGGTTCCATCAAAAGTATGCAACATGGGTACTCCTTGGATGCAAAATTAAATTCCACATCCAATGAGTGCTCCCACTAGAAATTTGAGTTAAATATAGGGAGATAAGATGAAAATACGAGTTGAAAAAAAGTTTTTTCTTTTTTTCCTCCAAAAATTGATGAGGTAGTCTAATATTATTTTATTATTTCCATTATTATTTTATAAGATTCCGTAGGAGGCCCATTTTAGACCTCAAAATTTTTCTAATGTCCTTCAACAATTCCATTTGGTAATCAAGTATAAGAATGGTATGCATAACAAAGTGGAAAATATGTGTTCTAGACCTCCTATTTCTGCATTTATTGTTTTTATGAATGCTTCTTTATCTCTGTAATATTCCCAAATAGGGAATGCAACAATACAAGACAGATATGCAGGAGAATAAAGTAGATCATCAAAGACAAAGCGTGAGGCCAATGTGGAGACCTTTCAAATGTATTTACAACAGCAAAATATATGTACAAGATGGCCCATAAGATGCGTAACTGGAAATACAAGTCATCAATGAGAGAAAATCCTCAAAAAGAGGTGCTGCAACCATGTGTATAGACTAGAAATTGCTTTACAACGTTATTTTATTGACTGCAACATGATGTATATTACACATTATATCTAGAGAAATTAATTGCATGAAATGTCAGATCTATAAAAGATCCATACACTATATAGGATCCTCTTCAAAATCCCCTTGGGGTTTTCAGCATTACACCATGTACATGAAGTAGATCTGAGATCTAAGTCTGCATATCTGAAAAAATATTCAGATATTCAGAAGTATTCAGATCTAATTTAATATGAAAAAGGAATAGATCTCCTCCAATGGATCTCCAAAATTAAGGGTAGATCCCCAACACTTGAAAACCAACTCTATAGATGGTATGCCAAAAGGCCCTGCAACAACACCTACAGGAATAACGCAGATCTGGAAGTAAAACTATGCTGTAGGGTTTAAAACATGGTTGGCCACATGCCAATATCTGTAAATGAAGCTCAATACATCCAATACTCTCCTCCCAATGAAGTAGAATTCTTCTCCACTGAAAAGGAGCACTGAAATGGTCTAGATCTAAAGATATCTAGCCTCCACTTGCTGCAGCTTTCCAAGACAACCAAACCCTCAACAATATCTGCATTTTAGTTGAAAGAAGAAGATTGGACTTCAGCTAGATAGTAGAAAATACAATGCAAAATCTTTCAAGAGGCCTCTCAAGGAAAGAGGTGGGATTCCTGATCAGGAACACCCAATGCTAAACAACATTATTCTCAACTAAACAACAAGAGAATGATATATGTCTAAACATACAATATATTTAGAAATACAATATCATCAACAACCTTCTCTTGATTTTATAAGTTAAGAGCTTGAAAACCCTAAACCACTTCCAATGAGATCACTTCTTTCACACAAAGCATCTCCATCTAAAACTGCGCTGTCCCTCATTAATGGCCACTCCTCCAAGACAACGCTGTAGATTTGGTCAAGGTTGACCAAGTCAAAATGTCAAGCCCCTTTTCACACCTAAGGGTGTTTGATTTAGTAGCCAAGATTTAGCCTTTTTACATTTGGCATTGATTTATTCATGATTTTGGAGTATTATGCACATCCTTTACACTTTTATTCTTCAAACAAGGAAATAAAACAAAAATGAATATTTCAATTAGCTTAGGACTAATTGGGAATATTACAGTCCTCCCCTCCCAAATGTTGCTTGTCCTCAAGCAACTGATAAGGTGAGTGCTGCAAATCTTCTCCTCCTCCATTGGTGACACCATCATGGATAAGCTTCTTCCATAAGCTAAGTGTTCACAAATCCAACCCTCCATGAATTGTTCCTCCAAAGTTCTCATGAGATGCAAATAATCCATCCCATAATGAGACAATAGCTCAAATGAAACAAACATGGTTTGCTCAATGTTCTCCCTGAAACATGTAGCATAAGATACATGGAGAATCTCCATCCCATAGGTCACATACATACCTCCCATCCTCCCTCCATACATTCCCATTAAAAGTATAAGTACATCATCAATGTATGGGAGCAAAACTATATACATACAAACAAAAATTTGTGCATATGGAGGTGGGTCATAGTCCCACATGTGGAACCAATGCAGTGCATCTCCTGCTTGCATCAAATCAAGAAGTGGTAAGTGGTTTTCCCACCACTTACTTGCTGCCCATGTCATCTCACTATGGCTGAAAGTGTGAGATATATTTGGTGCCTTAGGAATTCACCCATCATGAAAAAATATCTCCCTTTGTCCACCAAGGGAGTGGCCAAGTTCAGAAATTTTTGTGGCCCAAAGTTGGCCATGAAATTTATAAGATACAATACTCCTCCTTGGAGTCATGGCCTACATAAACATGGTGAAAGGATATATACAATCAGAAAATAAAACATGATTTACATGAGTATGTTCTTCACCAACAATCCTCCTCATACAAATGGAGTGGTGCATAGATCTATCTCCTCTCTCAAAATAAGGAAGATATGGCTAAAATAAATCTTTCATAGAGTCGTGTAGCTATCCCAACTCCACATGGTTCATGCATTCTTGAAAATGCTGATGTAGTTCTTCTTCAAAGCCTTCCCAACAAAAGCTCCTCGTGATGATGTTGTAGATCTTCATGGAATATTTGTGGCTGAAATAGAACTCTTCATAGGCTCTTTGTAGCAAATTCTCCTTGAGCTTGGAGGCTCTAGACAAGAAGATCCTACCATGATGATAGATGACTCCCTCTTGGACTAAATAGCCCTCTTCATGCAGTTGGTCATCAAGTATCATGCAAGTGTGAAGATCCTTGGAATAATCCACCGATAGTTGGGATTTCCAATATGGATCTAAACTCCCCAACAATGACAACACTGATGATGTATCAAATAAAATGTCCCTCATGTGGCTGCTCTCCTCCTTGAAATTTCCCATGCCAAAGGTATATGTTGGAAGGTCATTCCTTCCCTTCTTCTCCTCTCACAACGCAGAATCAGAAATGAGAGTGGGTAATGATGATGTTGGGAGAAGATCTCCCTCCTCCTTGAGCCTACCCAAGACTCCCAGTGCTGTATCATTATCTTCTAATGCTCCCATCCCTCCTGGATCTAAGCTTGGAGCATCATGTTGTGAGATATCTCCCACAAAATCTGAATCAGGTGGCCTCCCATGTGGTTTTCCACTAGATAAAAGTGTCCCATGCAGCAATCTCATGAGCATGAAAGATGGGACTGTAAGGTCCTTGTTTCCATTGCGCAAATCCATCATTGTCCTTTGTGTGGAAGTGGTATGTGAGGGATATGTATGCATGCCTTTGATCATTTGAGTTTCACCACTCTTCTTTTCCACCCATTCCATTTTCAAAGCCTCCCAACCAGTGGTGACTTTTCCCAATGTAATCAACCATTGAACACCCAAAATCACATTGGTGTCAGGTATGTCAAACACAAATAAGTGATCAATCAATGTATAAGTCCCCATAGTGACTAAAAGTGATGGGACATAATGCATGCATTGAATTTTTCTATCTCCTGGGACCAAAACAGATAATCCCTCAAAAGCATCACTGGGTATTTCCCTCCTTTGCACTGGTTGGGCATCAATGAAATTGTGGGTAGCCCCACTATCAATCAACACAGAAACCCTTTGATTCAAGATAGAACCTTGAACTCTTAAGGTCAAGTACTTAGGTACTCCTCTCAAAGATGCAAGAGCCGCTCCAATAGGAGAAAATTCTCCATTCCCATCTCCTGATGGTGTTGGCTCTCCTCCTGCAGTGTCAATGCTATGACCTCTTCTTGGTTCATATTATTCTTCCTCCTCATCATCTGAGAATACCTATATGTAATGTGCTTTTCCAGAAGCACATCTATGTCCAGGTGCCCATGATTCTTGGCAAGTGAAGCAAAGCTTCCTTCTTCTTAGATCTCTCTGGACTTCATCATCAAGAGGCTTCTTGTATGAGCTCTCCTTGGAAGGAGAAGCTTTTTATTCCTTTCCCTTTGAAGGACAAGAGGGCTTATGTTGAAAGCTTGCCTTTGCTTTTGGCAAGGAATATTGAAGGTATCCTTCCCTTTTAATAACATCATGCAGGGTAGTGGGCTTGGTAGATTTAACTAACCCATGAAGAGGTTCATCTAAGCCATCAATGAACATGTACACCCTTCTTGCTGCAGACAAATCAGGAACCATAACATATAATCTTAAAAATTCAGAAATGTAAGATTCTGTATTACCTGATTGTTTCAACTTTGCAAGGCTCATGAATGGTGCCTCTGGATATCTTCTATCAAATATTTCCACCAGCCTTCTAGTGAACTCTGAATAAGTAGTCATTGTTGGCTTGAGGGTTCCTGACCTAGGTTCGGAGGTTAAGGTTTGCCAACAAACCCCTATACTACTGGCCCTTTCGGTAGTGACCTGCTTGCGCAGGCCAAAGTCTGACCCGAAGTAGTATGGGTGGGTGCTGGAACCATGTTTCCGCACCCTGAGAGAGCAGGTAAGTCGAACCGTTTGGAAACTATCAGATCTACGCAATCAGAGGTCGTTCGCAGGACTTTCAATGATTAACCATAGTACAGTTTTACCAGATTTATATAACAGGCTCGCATCCATGTGCGGACAACCAAGTATAAGCATAAAACAATATATTCGCATCAGACTTAATCAGATTGCAGATACAGTTATCATAACATAGATAATTCACAGCTCATAACAGAATCACATATAATTCGAGTCCACAATAACCATAACCAGATATATCAAACAACATCAGATATCCACAATACTTCACATATATTACTTATCAAAAAGTCTCTTACATACCCCCAAAACCCACCTGCACACACAGGCAGTAGGGTCCGCACACAACCAAACAAAGGATCTCCGCGCACATAGCCAACAGGAGTCCTAACCCAATAACCCAATCCCAGATCTAACAGTTCGCACTTAGCATCAATCTCTATTCATTCCTCCCTATTGACTTAAAAAGGTTCAAATATTTATAGTACTTTAGCCTACGCATCCAATGGTCTGCAAACCGTGGTTTCCAGATTCTTGGTCTACCCTTGACCCGCTTACAATGTATTAGGGGCTTTGACCCGCCCCAAAATCCCTGCGCTAGAAAAAATATACAAAATGACCAGATTTGTAGCTTGCAAGAGACCCTATTCCAACAGCCCCCCAACACAATCTTGTGACTTGTCCCGAGTCACTGTGGTGGTGGGGTCTCCACCTATGCACACAGTGCATTGACGACTGCGAATAGTGGGGGCAGCACTTCTAGACTCTGAGTAGCAGCTCTCTGTGTAATGTCCAAGAGATTTTGTGATGTCAGTCCTTCTGTCATGGCAGTGATGCTCTCCAGTGTCTGATTTAGTCGCTTAACAACAACATCGACATTCTGTGATAGCTAGAGGGCTGCGGCAGTCGAAGGCTTCAAGCGTTGTCTGAGGACGTCCTTCTTATGTCGGAGTTCCTCAATCTCATCTTGGAGGGAGTTGCTGGTCCTTATATGGGCCAGAGGTTGTGTAGGGACCAAAGTGGGTAAGGTAGCCCCAATCTGCTCAAAAGCTTCCTCTTTCTGCCGCAATTCTTGACTAATTTTTTAGAGGATCAGATCTTGCTAGACTTTGGTCCATTACTGCAGGGTTGTTTCGAGAAACTGGGTGCCCTGTGGAATTTTTCCTGTAACGGTGTTCATAGCTACGGTCACCAGCGCAGCACACTAGGCGCGTACCTCTCGGGGTGTTTCGGGCTGCAGTTTGGCCTGCAAGTCATTGATTTGCTGCTCCAGCTGTGTCTTAATGACTTGCATTTCTGTCCTGGACGCCTTCAACACTGCAACCAATCCTTCAAATTTAGCCCAGGGCGTGATTGTGACCGAGATCTCTTCTGTAACCTTTGTGTATAGCTGGTGGATCACTGTTTCAAGCTCCGCCTGTTGCGAGACAATGAGGAGCACTTCTGCGTTCTACTAGGCGATGGTCTGCTCGGCCATACCGAGGTATTGGTGTACTTTCTGGTCACGATGGTGGATCTCCTGGAAAAAGACAGTGTGGAGGCCCTGTAATGCCTCATGGGGTAGCTTGGCCAAATCCAACTGCATCCCTATACCTTCTTGGAGTTGGATTCCTACAAGGGCAATGCTAGGAAAAGAGCAGAGACGACTTTCTTCCGTAGCTAGCGCTACACTGTTGGTTGGCAAGGGAGTTCGTACTTGAATTACGTTGGTCTACAGCGTATCTGTCTTCAACTGGAGGGTGCGAAGCTTGGCCTGGATGGTGGTGATCGCAACCTTATATTGTTCCTCTATGGCTACCCACTTATCCTCTGTAGCCAGTGTACCTACATCCGCGATTTGCTCGAGGTCACCGTCAGCTAGTGTGACCGTCGCATCATATTCCTTGCGTTGGGCGCGTTGCTTCTTTCGGGACCCTTTTGCAGGCTCGCCTAGCCGCTTCGTACCCTGGGTGGAGGTGGTATCTTTGTTATTCAACCCTCTCATGCTCAGGTTTAGCTGCGAACCGACTTGAGTCTCAGCCTCGGCGTCCGTTTCGGCAGTCTGCGGCGGCTATGCATCCTTTTCCGTAGCTGCATCCGAGCCCTTCTGGCTTGGTCTTGCGGCCTCTTTTGGGTTGACAGGGGGGTCACTTTTGTCGTGCTGGTCCCTTCGGTGCTCCTTTTGTCAGTTTTGAAGCCAATCCTCCACGCAGGGAGCTAGAGCGCAATTATCTTATTAATTCCTCGTCCTGAGGCCCAATCTCCATGATTTCTGCAATTTCTAGCTTTGTAGGTGCCGAAGCTTCCGCAGGGTTAGTAGTCGTCATTTTATCGTGAAAAAGGAATCCCGATTTTGGGGGAATATTGGCAGCGGGAGTGGGTTGATCAGTCACAAACAGAACGCTATAGGCCCAGAGAACCGTGCAGCATAAAGAAAATACATACAGGTTATGGAAGCGATACGAAACCCTTGTCTGAGCTATTCTTCCTACTTTATAGTGCCTGCAGTCATCCAACAGTAGGGTAAACTTCACCTGGAACTTACCATCAAGTAAATGGTAAAAAATCTCAAGGAATTGTCTCATTAATTTCCATCCGCCCACTCCATTCAACAGTAAATTTTCCTTTTTACCAAATTTTACTATTTCAGAGGCTATTTTCCCCTCCTTATGTGCGCTCAACATACCTTCTAAACTTGGACTAGATTCCTGTGCCTCCTGCGCATCCTTCCTCAACACAGGCTTGTTACCTAGGTACTTCAAAACCAAAGACATGTTCCTCCGACATGCATCATCCAAATAGAACCGAACCACCTTCGCAAGCAAGTTTCTCAGAGGTGTTGTGATTAGTGTGTATCGTCGAACGAAATTCCTGAAATAACCTGCGTGGCCGAGGATTGAACACAGTTGTTTCTTTGATGTAGAAGTATCCATTTCCTCAATATGAGCCAACGTAGGGTGCGTCTCAATGCTACCCATTCACAGCCTAAGCGGCCTGGTAACCGTGCACATCCGTTCCAATCCTGAGTCAGAGGCAACTTGTGGATCATCCTTACCCTCTTTTAGGGCTAGGATACGGTAATCGACCATACTTAGTACCTGCGCTTCCCACGTGGGTACTTCAGGTGCGATTCACCCCATGCTACAGTTTCAATGTTCCACAAAGCTGCATCCAACACCTCTGTCGCCCCTACGAACAGAAATGTTCCCAAAAATACATCCCTCAAAGCCTCCCAGTGGCAGGTGCACTAGTGGAGCTCCACATCTAAGTACCATGCAGTGGGAAGTGGTCCCAAGGCATGAATAAGCAGATGTACCCACTCCTGGGCAGTTCTATCACACCATTGTTTTATCCAAGAGACTAGATATTCACGTGGATTTTCGGGTCCAAGGGAAGTTTTGATTCACACATCAGCTGGGGCCTCAAATCGTAGGATCAACATATTCCGACACTCCTCCCAATCCTGGAATGCCTCCTCATGCATTACCCACCATTGCGCAGGTGATCCTTGCATGGCCAGTTTACAGGCCCATAACCGTTGTTCTTGGGGAACCTCAGCTTCAAATGCCCACAAAAAGTCCCTAACATTACCAGAACCATCGAAATAAGGTAGATCTCTTACCTCTAAGGAGATGCAGCAAAAGTTCTTCGTGATCCGAAGACATCATAGCGTAGAGACATCATGTAATTTGTTTTTCCAGTTCTCCATCTCCCCATCAGAGTCGGAGAAACATTCACTGTCCTTTTCCCAGAAAAGTACCCCCTTCATCGTGGGGTTGATCCAGTCTTCGTCTCGCGCAGTTAACTTATAGATGTGATCTACATCCTCTTCGTCATGCATTGGTTGTGTGTATCGTTCACCCTCCGCTGGATCTAATGGTACTATTACCCTTGTACCGTTATTCTTGAATACCATGCTTATCTTCTTTAGGTTAATGTTGCCTCCCATATCGATGGCCCAATCCAAGCCTAGGAGCATAGGGTAGGGGTCCGCATCTTCGACAATCTGAATTACTTCAAATTTAGCCTGGACCTTAACCCCTGCGATATCCACCCCAATCTTCGATAGTATTCCAATGGAATGATCTTCTGTTGATTGGCCATACACAGCTAGATAGTGGACCATTCCAACTTAGGCTCCCCCATGCGTTGCCAAGTTTGTTTAGGTAATACATTCGCATCCGACCCTAGGTCCAAAATAACCTGATCCATCTCGTAGTCACCAATCTCCGCAGTCAACCGCATCTCCCTGCCAGTGTGTTTCTTATACCTATAGAGTTTATGTACATCCTTGACTTCCGGAAGGAGGATAGGTCGTGTTGCAAAACTATCTATCAATGCCTGAAGATTTCCCATAGCCCTCAGGTTGTGCAACAACTTCATACATGCTTGTAAAAAGGGTTTGACCTCCTCATCTTCCTTGAGGTCCTCGGGCGGCTGCGAAGTAGATGCCTCTGCCTCGGTAAAGTCTTTGCGAGCTGTGATAAATGTTTCTTTCTCCTTCTTTAGATCCAACCCTTCCTGTTTACTAACTGCTGGTCGGATCAGAGGCTCAGTTGTAGTTTTCTCCCCAGGCCCCTCGGTGGCCATCCCACTGCGTGTTACGACATTTATGCTTAGATATTTGTCTTGTAGTTCGGCCTTAACCCTCTGCATATTCTACGTAGGTGTTGACTGTTTTTCTTGCATCTTCACTATCATTACTGGACAATCTTCAACTGCATGGTCCAATTACTTGCAATACTGGCAGGTCTGTCTAGTGGGGTTTGGACAGTCCCTGGAAAAGTGCCCTACCTCTCCATAGTTATAACATATGAGTTTCCCTCGTCCCTAACCTGCGCTTCCACCTCTTCCGCCTCCCCTGCCCCTTGCTGGAGAGCCCCCTGTTCTCAAGAGAGATCTGGGTGAAGATGGGTCCGAATACACGCTATAGAGATTCCCTCGATTGATCATCAAATCATACATCCAGTAGTTTTGTTCATCATTTCCTACCGACCTGCAAAACCTCCACCATTGTTGTTTTACTTATGGGATGTATGCAGCAAGGCGGGGACAGTGGTTCGTGTCGTGCAACCTTGCAATGCGTCAACCATCGCACCAAAGTGCCACCCACTTGGTCCTACCACTTCCCTAGGGTGCAACGGACTAGGTCCCCCAGCCTGCATGTAGTCTGTTAACAACGGCCAGTTATCCTTGGTGTGACCATTCATCTTGCAACGTATGCACCATCTTTCCGGGCTAGCCTCTACACCTCGCTCCTTCCATAAGTTCTAGATCTCCATGTGCATCACCTCCAATTTTCCTTGGATCTGCTGGACGCCTAGTTGGGCATCGTCTCTGGGCGCAACTTATAACTTCATAGCAACCTCCAGGGATTTTTCTAGTGATTCGAAAGTTTGGTCACCCATAGGTACGTGCAGGTGAGGAAACAACATAACAATGAACCACTCTGTGTGCTGTCTATCGTCGTACTGAAATCCTCCTTCCCTAATCACCTTCTTCAGCCATTGATCAGCCTGCCATACAGATTCAAAAGGCCCTTGCTTGAAATCCTTTAGATCAACCACTATTTGAGAATAGGAATTAGGCTTCTTGAACTGTTTTTTAAAGGCGTCCTTGACCTCTTCGATGGTTGAGTTTGCATGCTGTCCTATGTATCCCATGTACCAATGCAAAGCTCTTCCTTCAAAGGCAAGGGACAGTTGTGCCCTCTTCACCATGTCACTAGCTACGTTTTACGCAGTCCATACCGATTCTGCGACAAACCAGAACTGCTCCATGTCCTCATCTCCCACACCCTTAAAGGTAGGAAATTTCATGTGCACAACCATGTCGTCTTCTGGTGGTGGAGGTGTAGGTGAATTCTTACCCCTACGCTGGTTAGACAGTGGTGTGGCTGGAGAAATCTGCACAACTGCTTCTCTTATTGGGCTGTAGACAAATCTACCTCCTTCTAGGTTGGTCCGATAGTATTTTCTGCTTCGCATCGTACTTCTGTCCGAATCAACGCTCATTCACTCAGTGTGGCTACACATAATACTTTTTTCGCACAGTAATATCTTAATCAACAATGGTAAAGTCTTTAGAAACTTACCCCTAACTCCTTTGAAGAATCTCCACTCTGCTTCAGAGTAGGAGACGAATTGATCGATGGAAAATTCTGTCACAAATCCTCCTAGCACGCTGTCCACCCAGTGATCTACGGTGCGAGTGATGGTGTTATCAGCCTTCTCTAACTGCTGGATCAATTCTGGGGTCCACTATGTGACCCGCTCGTCCTTCCAACACTTCTGAAATTCGACCAACCTTGCGAGCCACTCTTGGAGCTCGATCACAATAGTTACAAAGAAGATCTCATAGATCTCTATGAAAATATACCTACTTTTCCACTCTTTGGTGGTCAACCTCTTACATCGGTTTTCTTTCACTGTGAATTTCGGAACTTTCCGTTTGAACCATTCATCAATTTATTTTCTTTCAGGTTTGCAGTACGGCCTTGGCATTAACCGATCCCTCTCTCAAAATGCTCCTAGTCCTGGCAATGGAACCATTTTTTGGCTTGAGGGGTCCTGGCCCAGGTTCAGAAGTTAAGGTTTGCCAACAAACTCTTATGCTAATGGTCCTTTCGGTAGTGACTTGCTTGCGCAGGCCAAAGTCTCACCCGAAGCAGTATGGGTGGGTGTTCGAACTAGGTTTCCACACCCTGAGAGAGAGCAGGTAATTCGAACCATTCAGAAACTATCAGATCTACGCATTCAGAGGTCATTCGCAGGACTTTCAATGATTAACTAGAGTAATTTTACCAGATTTATATAACATGCTCGCATCCACGTGCAGACAACCAAGTATAAGCATAAAAAAATATATTCACAACAGACTTAATCAGATTGTAGATACAATTATCATAACAAAGATAATTTGTAGCTCATAACATAATTACATATAATTCGAGTCCATAATAACCATAACCAAATAGATCAAACAACATCAAATATCCACAATACTTCGCATATATTACTTATCATAAGTCTCTTACATACCCCCAAAACCCACCTGTGCACATAGCCAACAGGGTTCGCACACAACTAGACAAAGGATCTCTGCGCACATAGCCAGCAGGAGTCCTAACCCAATAACCCATTCCCAGATCTAACAGTTCGCACTTAGCATCAATCTCTATTCATTCCTCCCTATTGACTAAAAAAGGTTCAACTATTTATAGTACTTTACCCTACACATCCAATGGTCTGCAAACCGCGGTTTGCAGACTCTTGGTCTACCCTTGGCCCGCTTACAATGTATTAGGGGCTTTGACCCACCCCAAAACCCCTGCGCTAGACTAAATATAATAAAAAATATACAAAATAGACCAGATTCATAGCTTGCAGGAGACTCTGTTCCAACAGTCACATTGGAATGACCCAATGTAGACAAGCCATGGAACCACCAATCATGTGCTTCACCTTCAAAGTGTCGCGCTGCAATCTTGATAGCCTCCATCTCTGGGACCTTGTTCAACTGAAAGTAGATGTCAAGTTTTTCTACCCAAGATTTGGAAGAACACTTGGATGACCCATCAAAGTTGGGTAAAAAGAATCTGCCCATAGTGTGGTGTTGATCATGATTCTGAATGAATCCACCACCTCTATGATGATGCCTTGGTCTTCTATTGTCCTTTATGTGAAAAAAATCCTGAAAAATCAAGTTATATTTGAATCTCTGATTTTGAGACTCATGTTCTTCAAAATAGTCTTCAGGGGATTCATGCTCTTGAAACCATTCATTTCCCATAGCCAAACATGTAGGCATGGTAGAGCGTTGGGAAACTTGTGGTTGATGCACTGGTTGATCATTCCAATGGTGAGACATGCCAGAGCCTTCTCTAAGATGAAATCCTTTAGGGGACTCTTTGATTCTGTCCAATCACATCTCTTTGATCTCTCTATCAAGATCTCGCATGGCTCTAAGAAGGATCTTAGGAAAATCCTTTTCTTCTTCTTTACAACTTCTAGATACAGGGGCTTTACCCTTATCTTCATTGTCATTTATGTAATCAAATTTATTCTTCTGCCTTCTCTTTAGATACCTCTTCTCTCTGTCAGTAAGAGGTTCTTCTTCTTCAAAAGACATATTGGCTTCTTATAAAGAACCGGCTATGCCAAGATGATGCTCTGATACCACTGTAATATTCCCAAATAGGGAATGTACCAATACAAGACAGATATGCAAGAAAATAACGCAGATCGTCAAAGAAAAATCAGGAGGCCAATATGGAGACCTTTCAAATGTATTTACAACAACAAAATAGATGTACAAGATGGCCCATAAGATGCATAACTGGAAATACAAGTCATTAATGAGAGAAAATCCACAAAAAAAGGTGCTGCAACCATGTATATAGACTGGAAATTGCTTTACAACGTTATTTTATTGACTGCAACATGCTGTAGAATACACATTATATCTATAGCAAATAAGTGCATGAAATATCATATCTATAACAGATCCATACACTATATAGGCTCCTCTTCAAAATCCCCTTGGGGTTTTTAGCATTACACCATGTACATGAAGTAGATCTGAGATCTAAGTTGTAGATTTGCAGAAATATTCAGATATTCAGAAGTATTCAGATCTGATCTGATATGAACAAGGAATAGATATCCTCCAATGGATCTCCAAAATGAAGGGTAGATCCCACACACTTGAAAACCAACTCTACAGATGGTATACCAAAAGACCCTGCAACAACACCTACAGGAATAACACAGATTTGGAAGTAAAACTTCACTGTAGGGTTTAGAACATGGTTGGCCACATGCCAAGATATGTAAATGAAGCTTAATACATCTAATACTCTCCTCCCAATGAATTAGAAGTCTTCTCCACTGAAAAGGAGCAATGAAATGGTCTAGATCTCAAGAGATATACCCTCCACTTGCTGCAGCTTGCAAAGACAACCAAACCCTCAAAAGGATATGCATTGTAGTTGAAAGAAGAAGCTTGGCCTTCAGCTAGATAGTGGACAATACAATGCAAAATATTCCAAGAGGCCTCTCAAGGAAAGAGGTGGGATTCCTAATCAGGAACACCCAATTCTAAATAGCTTTATTCTCAGCTAAACAACAAGAGAATGCTATATGTCTAAATAGACAATATATTCAGAAATACAATATCATCAACAACCTTCTCATGCTTCCATCCTATTCCTTTTATAAGTTAAGAGCTTGCAAACCCTAAACCACTTCCAATAATATCACTCGTTTCACACAAAGCATCTCCATCTAAAACTACATTGTGCCTCATTGATGGCCACTCCTCCAAGACAACGCTATAGATTTGGTCAAGGTTGACCCAATCAAAATGTCCATCCCCTTTTCACTCCTAAGGGTGCTTGATTTAGCATCCAAGATTCAGCCTTTTTACATTTTGCATTGATTTATTCATGATTTTGGAGTATTATGCACCTCCTTTACACTTTTATTCTTCAAACAAGGAAATGAAATAAAAATGAATATTCCAATTAGCTTAGGACTAATTGGGAATATTACAATCTCATGATAGCTATGTTGAAAAATATGTTACCGATGAATATTTTAAAGATGTTTCTGAGAGGCTAACCCTTGGGTCACTGATGGAGAACTATCATTTGGAGGAAAATATTCTCTACGATTTTGGCAAGTTATGTATTCCTATAATTGAAAGAGTCCATGTAAAATTGAGAAGCTGACACTTCTCTTGTGTTTGGTCACTTTGGGATAGGAAAAACCTTGGCTCATTTGTAGAGGTTTTGTTATTGGGCTCAGATGAAATACATTGTAACCAAATATGTAAAGGGATGTGCGATGTGCTCTATTTGTAATCCCACTAATAGAAAATTGGGCTTGTACACACCACTCCTTGTTCTTCTCATCCATGGGAGAGTATCTCCATTGATTTTGTTGAAAAGGGGTCATGACTAATTCAATGTAGTAGTGGATAGGTTTAGAAATATGTGTCTTTATTCCATGTAAAAATCAGATTATTTGTGAGAAAATTACTCAAATTTTCTTTCAGCATGTGTGGGTCCATTTTGGACTACCCACATCCATTGTCTTGGATCAATATTATCGATTTCTTGGGGAGTTTTGGAAAAAATTATGGAGAATGATGGACACCAAGCTAAAGAGGAGTATGAATTTCTATCCACATATTGACAGAAAAATAGAGGTAGTGAGCAAAAAAATGGTTCATTTTCTTCGAGGGTATTGCAACAAGCATCCTAAGTTGTGGGATGAACAAATACATTATATTTAACATGCATGAAAAAAGGATTTGAACTATTCTACTCAAATTTTGTTAGTTTTTGTAGTGGAAAATAGGTGTTCTAGTCTTGATTTGTGTTACAGAGGCTAAGGAACACAAGTGCTCCAAAACTTAGAAAAGGCTTTAGAAGAAAACACGTAGAGACCACTTAATTAAGTTAATTGATCAATAATTAAAAATTCCTAAGTCTAACTTAGGAAAATTGATTAATTAACAACAATTAATTGAGAAAGATCAAGAAATATGTAGAGTCTCACACAAATCGAGTCTAAGATGATCTTAGCCAATGATAATGATTTAATCATGGCCATTGGTGATTCAATGGGAGATTATATGAGCATATCGATGGGATGGAGATAGACACATCTAGACACAATTGTGAGACATAGGGAGAGAGAGTTCCTTGGAAGATCAAGCTATCCAATTGCAGAGATTTTGTAGGAAGAGGAGTTCGAGCTAGAGAAGGATAGCATCAATGATTGAGGGAGAAGTTGAAGGGTTTTCTGGTATAGGTTCCTAGCAGCAGATCAACAATAGTAAGGAGGCCAAATTTTTTTGCAGAGAGGGCCTCATAGCTAGTGTGAATGGCTAAAAATCTAGTTCGAAGTGTCGAAAATGTGGTTGATTCAGTTTTTGGAAGCCGAGAAATCACCCGGAAGGCAGAGTATATTCTTTATAGATGTAAAGGGAGGTAAGACGACTCATCTAGAGCCAATTATAAAGCAGTGAGAAATTCCTAGGCCAGACAGTGCAAACTCCTAGAGGTCGAGTTTTGTCAGTGGGGTTTGAGAAGCTCAAAGGGAGGCCAAGATTATTTGTAAAAGCAAGAAAATTTATCCAAATTATTTAGCTAGTAAATTTGTTGGAGGATTTCCAGTGAGGCATCCAAATTATTATACTCAGATTTTTACTACTGCATAATAATAAAATATACCCTAATCTGTTGCACATGTTTTCCCTTTGGGGGTTTTTCGAAGACTATTATCCAAACATTATTGTATCGATTTTATTATGTATGTGAATATATTTTCTCTGTTCCAACATTTTATTTATCTTATACATAATTTATTTTTTAATAATTGCAGTGTGATTTATTTAATATTAATAAGAAAATTAATAAATTGCTAACCAGTTAAAAGAGAAAATTCCAGTTGCTGCAATTTAAAGAAATTTCACATGGTATTAGAGCTTTAAAGTTCAAATCAAAGGCTTAGTATAAAGAAGAAGAAATTGTGCAGGTGCAGAGGGAGTTTTGAGCATGAATTTCTTAGATCTGCATAGTCCACTAGGAAGTACGAATTTGCATAGGCACCAACAAAGGACATGTGGGATGCGATTGTGAAGCTATACTGAGATCCATCACAGAATCATAAAATGATTCTTAAGGAGAAGTTGAGGACCAAAAAGATGTTTAAAGGTGAAGGCGTGACTCCTCATCTCACCATAATTCAAGGCGTTCATGATGAGCTAGCAATAGTAGGTGAGAAACCAAAGGATATTGAACTTGTGTGAATAAAACTAAATGGATTTACTAGAGAATGGGAAACATACATTCATGGAATCGCTGGAGGAGACAAAATGCCTGATTTGGAACACCTATGGAGTAATTTCACACAAGAGGAGCTCAGGCTCGGTCTTGTCCAAGGTTCCACAACAAAAATAACAAAGGGTCAAAGGTTGAAAAAGATGAGGGAAACGTAGCCCTTGCATCTAAATGGGAGGCAAAGAAAGGTCCCGATTAGGGACAAGGCTTAAAGGGAGGAGAGAAGAAGAAGAAGGATTTGTCGAAGATCAAATCCTTAAGGTGTGGTGAGTTTGGTCATTACACCACCCAGTGTGCCAAGAAGAAGAATGATAAGAAGGGGGAGCAATAAACAACAACTTTGATGGAGATAGATGAATTATCCTTCAGGTTGGAGGAGTTTACATTGATAACAACTATACCTCCAGATGGAGGAGGAGCATGATAACTTCAAAGTTGTAGGATTGGGCAAGGTCCAAGGAGGACAACATCAGAGAAGTGTTTCCTCTTGGATAATTACCTTCACTACAAGGGCCCACACTTTCCAGTAGGAGGAGGATCAATGTCAGAAGGTGCAGTCAAATATTGCGTGACAATGCAAAGACTAGTTGCAGTTAGTTACTAGAGGGGCACATATGATTATTCAGTAGATAATGCAAAGAATAGTTGTAGTTAGAGACTCAAGAGACAGTTCCATACCCAATATAGGGGCACAATGGATCAGTATATTAGTTCTCAGTTGCAATAGTTGCAACAAAAACAACAACATGAGATGAGATGCAGTGTAAGCAGTGCTGGAAATACTGCAGGGAGGCACAGTACAAAGTTAGCAGTAGTGAATATGTAGAGTGGTTCAACTACAGGGTTAGAAAATGAATCCAAGTATGTGTGGTGTTGATGGACAATGAGAGCTAGTTGTATCAAAATTGTCAGACATAGAAAAGGAGAGGCAATACAATTGCAGACTACAAGATATTCATTAGGATGATGGGTATAAGAGTAGTGGAGAAGACAAAACACCATCCTCGCTAAGAGAGAGTGTTAATTTTTGTATCATTATACAAGTGTTATAGTCTTGATTTATGTTAGAGAGGCTAAGGAACACAAGATCTCCAAAACCCATAAAATTTTCCAAAAGAAAAAACCTAGAGATCACTCAATTAAGTTAATTGATCAATAATTAAAAATTTCAAAGTCTAAGTTAGGAAAATTGATTAATTAACAACAATTAATTGTGAAAGATTGAGAAAGATCTAGAGACACACACAGATTGAGTCTAAGTTGATATTAGTATTTAATTAATTATTTAATCATGGTTTTTGGTGATACACTAAGAGATTATACGAGCATATTGATGGGATGGAAATATACACATCTAGACACAACTGTGAGACACAAGGAGAGAGAGTTCCTTGGTAGATTGAGCTATCTAGTTGTAAAGATTCAACAGGAAGAGGAGTTACAACCAAAGAAGGATAGAATCAATAATTTAGGGAGAAGCAAAATATTTTTCTGGTAGAGGTTCCCAATAGTAGATCAATAGTAGTAGGGAGGCCAAATATTTTATAGAGAGGGTCGCATAGCCAATGCGAGTGGATAGAAACCCAGTTCGAAGTGCAAGAAATGAGGTTTTTTAGTTGCTGGAGGCTAGGAAATTACCCAGAAGTTAGAGTGACTTATTTCCAGAGGTAGAGGGAGGAAAGATGACTCATTTGTAGCCAAATAACAGGCAATGTGAAATCCCTAGGCCAAACAATGCGAATTCTTGGAGGTCAAGTTTTCTTAGTGGGGTTCAAGTTAGAGGGAGGATGAGATTATTTGCAGAAGGGAGATTTTTTTTTGGAGGATTACCAATGAGGAATCCATATTATTGAACTCACATTTTTATTTCTGCATAATAATAAAATAAACCCTCATCCGTTGCACTGGTTTTCCCTTTGGGGGTTTTCCAGGGACTATTGCCCAGAAATTATTGTGTCAATTTCATTATGTGTGTGCATATATTTTCTCAGTTCCAACATTTTATGTAGCTTCCAAAAAATTTATTTTTGAATAATTACAATGTGATTTACTCAGTATTAATCATAAAATTAATAAACTGCTAACCAGTTAAAAGAGAAAATTCTAGTTGCTGCAATTTAAGGAAATTTCACAAAATTCACCATTTAAGACATGCTTTGGGTACCTACCAAAGTCACCCTTAGATTTGGTCTTTGGGAAAGATGAGGATTCTAATGAACAAAGTGATTAAGACAAAGCTTGCAATTTCATTCATAGGATCCAGATGATTCATCAAGTAGTGTAGGAACATGTAGAGAAGAGTCAGACATAGTATAAGGCCCAACATGACAAGCACAAAGTTGATCATTAGTTATAGGTTTGAGACTGAGTATGGCTTCACATAATCAAGGATGGGTTGAAGGGACAAGGTAAAAATTTGAAACCAATAAGATATCGTCCATTCACCATCTTAGAAAAGATTGGGACAAATGGTTACTGCCTTGATCTTTGAGCTTATATGAAAATGTATTCCATAGTCAATGTTGAGAACTTGCAACTTTATGAACCTCCCATAATCATGGATCCATAGGAAAGTGGTCAAGTTCCATCAGTTGATGATTTTTCTCTAGAGTACTTGGACAGGTTTCTCGAAAACATCATCCTAGGAAGAAGAACCAAGAATTCACGATGGGGATATGTGGAGTACCTTCGAGTGTGTTTCAAAGGAATGCATCCTAGCAAGGCCTGATGGATTGAAAAGGAGAAATTGAGGGAGAAATTACCTCACCTACCTGTTGATTGATAAGGCTTTTGGAGGCCCAAAATATCCTTAGTATGGATGATTTATATAAGAGGATCCAAAAAGGCTCAAAATTTGAAGTCCTCAAATCTCAACAAAATTGACATTAATATGTATATCTCGTCGAGATGATTGCAACAAAGTGAATGACACCTCAATCCGAGTCAGTATGAAAAATTTATGCTCATATGATGCTTTTTGTAAACATGCCAAAAAGGGCAGTGATAGTGCCATGTGGCATCACTAGAAGGTGCCACGTGGAACCACCCACGAGGTACCATGTGGTACCCCTCAAGAGCACCATGTGGCACCCCTCAAGAGAACCATGTGTCACCCACGAACACTTCACATGGTATGATGTGGCGTCTTGCTGGGAATATGATGTGGCAGGACACATATGATTGGGCATGTACTTGGACCAATGGGATGGGGCCATGTGGCCCAATCAAATGGCACCATGTAGGACCCAGTTGGCAGCTAAGTAGGCTTATCCAACCCACAACTTGGTGGAGTTCTAGGTTTAGCAGATGCATAAACATGGCAAAGGTCAGCGAAATTTGGTAACAAATAGGTCAGTTATAGTGTTCAACACACACACACACACACACACACACACACACACAGATATGGTTAATAGTGGGTGGTCGTCAAAACATTATTTTTATTTTATGACAATGTGCCATGGTGGGAGCCCATAGGGTTTGACCCCAAGCCACCCACGTAACACGAGGGTGTCACTGACAAAGCAATTATTATCACGTGCGTTCATATTGGGGCAATTTTTTTTAGAAAAACCCAAAACATTATATTGGCTATATAACTAAAGGTTAGTGGTTTTTTTTTGTTACATATGAAATATAAATATTTTAAGGTATTGTTTTTTAAATTTTTTAGGCCAAGCAGACTTGTTTTCCAGGTTTGGCAAAAGAATAAGAGCGTTGACCGATATTATGTGAGGGAAAGAGGATTCGACTAAGACAGAGCATGCATTCAACAGACTTTTTAGCAAATTTAATGTCTTAAATTGTTCAACATAAATTATCAACCAAGGTTTGTAATCTGATGAAGTGTGGTGCACTATATGTGCTTAGTTAACCATTTTCCTACTTTATTATATGTATTTTTATGTTGTTTTTAGTGGGTTTTGTGCTTTATGTCTAAATGTTAATCTTAAGAAATGAAAACTATGAAAGGAACCAATTTAATCTAGTGAAATTTAGATGTGTAAAACTAACTTTGAAAGAAGGAAGAAAAGGAAGTGTTCTTAAGTTAAAATAACTTGCATAAAAATGAACCAAAAACTATTGAATGGCTAGAATCTAATCTAAAAAAATAGAGTGCCTTATTGTAATGACTTCTAATTTAATATTAGTCCTATTCCATGGATATGAATCTTATAACTGAAAATTGAAATTGCAATGCTACTCTAGATGAAATAAAATTCAAAGGAAAACAACTAATGTGTGTTCAATCACTCCAACATTCAATATGGAAGTATGATATAATTACCCTCTTGAAATGATGTACAAGCAACCGATTATACTTTAGTTTTGAAATTTAAATCTAGGAAAGAAATTAAAGCATGTAAAGGAAAACTAAGTAATTGCATAGGTTAAACATTTGAGCACCCAATTTGGAAGTATGAAAAGTCACCTTCTTGGCCTGATCTTTAGGAACATTCAATTATACAATTTACTGAGGATATTAATCTAGAAAAAAATTTAAAAGCATGTAAAAGAAAAGCTCAATGATTGCATAGATTGAACACTTGAGCACCCAATTTGGAAGTATGACAAGTCACCTTCTTGGCCTGATCTTTAGGAGCATCTAATTATACAATTGACTGAGGATTTGATCTAGGAAAGTAAATATCAGAACATGAAAGGAAACTAAACAACTGTGAGCTCTATTGCCTCAAACTTAATCCAATTTGAAAATAGATGAATTTACCTTCTTGAGATGTTTTAGGAAAGAAAAGATTGCATAGTCATTATAACATTGATGCTAAGAAAACATTCATGACTTAATTCTATGATACTGATTAAAAAGTTGCAACACAATATTTATCTACTCAGAAAATTGACAAAACAGAGTAAAGAATTAAACTAAAACAATTAACGAAAAACCTCCTGTGCAGGGGCCCTCTGTGACAGAATTGGTCGAGATCCTAGCTGATTATATATGCATTAAGCAGATACTGGAACCATGAACACAATCCTTATATTATGAAATAACATATTTTAAAGGAATACACAACGTTTCAGAAATTACAACTACCATTGGGTCTTTGCATAACCGGTATTTAAATAAAATAAAGCATAACTGTGATGAGATAATTTCTTCTGCTGGGACTACCTTCAAAATTATGTATAGGAGAATTTTTAGGGCAATGTAGAGGAGAAATATTGATAGGAGATGGTATTGGAGGTTCTTCCTCTAAATTTACAAACTCTGTCTCTTGTGGTAGTGTTTTCTTCATTGAACCTCAGAGTCTAGAGCTCCTTGTCAACTATAGAGGATTTACGTTTTCTTCAATTGTAACCTTGCTCCTATTTTATGTTTTACCTCCTGTCTTAAATTTACGTTTCTTCTTGTTCTTTTTCAGCTTTGCAGAGGTGAACTCTTCATCATTTTGCTGAAGTGGAGATGCAGGTATGTCTTCCATGCTTATGTCAACCTTCTTTTTTCTACTTTTTTCTAGTCTTGTCTTCTTTAGGCTGCTCTGGTTCATCTTGGAAATGGTTTCTGATAAGAAATTTATCCCAATAATATCCTATACTTTTCAAATGAAATTCAAGAAGTATTTTTACCAACCCATGATGGTGCATAGTATTATCTATAAACTGAATTCTCTTCTGCACGTTTGTAGACATTATTTTTAAGCTATTTAGTAGAAATACGGGAATATTTATTTCACCATTCTCTAAGAAATTCATCAACAGTCGAATATGATATACATAGATGCAACCAAATCTGCCTTCACAGGTGATAAACTTCTGCAGAATTAAAATCATGTTGCAACATTTTTTCTTGAGTGCTGAGCTAGGAATACCCTTTCTGAAAACAAAATTATCCACACCTGGATTTTTGAGGACAACATTCCATGATTCATTGTGAAATTATTTGTTTTTGAACCACCTTTTGCCAACCCTTGGGAGTTCTATGGCTTCAACTATGAATGCCTCAGTTATTGATAACTTGATGTCTCCTATTTCAACTTATGTCCCATCAAAAGACCTCACAAAAGACTTAGTGATCTCTTTGTGGAAGCCATCAAATTTTTCTATAAACTTGAGTCATTTAGCCTTCTGCAACATTTCCTTGATCTGAGGATATCTCTCCATATATTTTTTTCCCACCGGTTCTAACCTGACTATCAAACCCATATCTTCTGTTGTGAAGAGTCCAGCCTTCAGAATTATCCTTCTCTGTTATGAAGTGAATTGGTTTACGGATTTGATGAAGGATGTCGAGGGTTTGTAGGAATGAGTGAGATGGATTGGTGTTTTGAAGAAATGTAGATGGATATGTTATGAAAGTAGGTCATGATCGTTAATCATAAATGGGGGAGTCCATTGTGGACCATTATTAAACATAATGCGGATGATGTGGTCTATCTATGATATGATGGAAGTCCCAATCAAATCAAATGATGACATGTCGAGGTAACATATGATTATCTACATTATACATGCTAATGTTTTGACCTTACTATCAAAATAATTTTTTGCAACTTTACCTTTAGAACTAACCTTTCATTGTCATTTCTTTGGTGTTGATTCTTCATGTACCTTTTAGCATGGTGGTCTTCAAATGTAGTCTTTCAATTCCATGTATTCATCATTTTTTCAGTAGGCTGTACAAATATGTTAGAGCTGCAGAATGGAATGTAACTGTAGAATGGAATGTGGCTGCAGAATGTGGAATCAACTGTAGAATGGAATATCAGCTACATAATGGAATATAATTGTAGAATGGAATGTAGCTGTAGAATGTGGAGTTAGCTGCAAAATGGAATGTTGCTGCAGAATGGAATATCAGTTGCAAAATGGAATAGCAGCTGCAAAATGGAATGTAAATGCAACATTGAATGTAGTTCTATACTACTTCTTATTGTAGAAAATAAAGGGAACAAATATTTTTTGTTATTTTTTTAGAAATGGAATGGAAAATATAAGATGTCAGAATTTTTTATTTTCATCTTGTATTTTCTGTATAAGGATTCCAATCATTGATTGGTTTTCATACTTATACAATTTATTATTATTATTATTATTATTATTGGATAGGAAAAATAAAAGCTAATTTAGGGAAGAAGAAGGATTCTTGTTCACTAACTTCATATCAATATTATCTTGAAAAATCTTGATAAACTCTTCTCTTGAAATTGTCTTATGATATACTTTCAATCGATGTCCATTCACAAGAAGAGGTGCCTTTTCTTCATCAATTGTCCTTATCCTGACTGCTCCATCTTCAAAGACTCTTTCAATCTCATAAGGCCCAAGCCAATGAGTCTGAAACTTTCCTCGAAAGTATTTGAACTTTGAATCAAACAAAAGTGCCCAATCCTCTTCTTGAAATATTTTCTCCTTGATATATTTATCATGCCATTTGAACCTTTGCTGCTGGACTATACTAGTTCTTTAATCTGCATCTTGCCTGATTTCATCAAGCTCATTAAGTTGCTCCAATCTATGCTTCTAATAAATCAAGTCCCAATTGGAATGCCATCTTGAAGGTTTGAATATGAAATTCTATAGGAAACAAGACTTCCTTCCCATAAATAAGTTCATAGGGAGTATGTCCTGTTGTATTCCTCCATGTGGTTCTGTAGGCCCATAAGGCTTCAGGAAGCCTTTCTGCCCAATCTCTTCTGTGTAGATGTACAGTCTAAGTGAGAATTCCTTCAATCACTTTATTGGTAGACTCTACTTGACCATTTGTCTATGGATGATAAGGAGTGGATTTTCTGTGCTTGATTTTGTAGTTTTCCACAAGATTTTCCACCAACTTGGATGTAAAAAGGGATCCATGATCTGTCACAATTTCTCTTGGAACAAAAAAATGAGTGAAGATATCCTCAAAAAGAAATTTAACTATAGAATTTTCATTAGCTAAAGTAAGTGCTTTAGCTTCTACCCATTTAGTGACATAATAAGTACATACCAGAATATATTTATTTTGATTGGACGGTGGATTGATTGGTCCAACAAAATCCAAAGCCCATTTTTCAAATGGTTCGATGAGTACCTGATGTTGTAATGGAATTTCATCTGAAGGAATAGGTTTCCCCATTATTTGACAACTGTCACACCTTTTGACATATTCTTTGGTATCTTTAAAGATGTATGGCTAATAATATCCTAAATATTTTATAGGCTGTCCTCTTATCAGCAAAGTGTTCACCACATGGTTCATCATGACATGCTTTAAGAATCTCAGACATTTCATCTTCTCGAACACACCTTCTGATAATGAGATCTGGACTTGTTTTATATAATTCATCATTAATCCATGAGTATAGTGCACTTATTTGAATAATTCTTCTTTTCTCTCTAGGAAACAAGTGTGAAGGTAACTTTCCTATGTCTAAGTAATTAGCAATATCTGTAAACCAAGGGGTTTTAGTAGTTATTGCAAAAATATATTCATCAAGAAACTTATCCTCAACTGGAGTATCATTTTTGACATTTTGAATTCTAGACAAGAAATCAACAACTGTATTTTGTTTTCCAGGTCGGTATAGAATGGTGATATTGAATTTTTCTAGGAGTAATAACCATCTTGTGACTTTTCCATTAGTAACAAATTTATTCATTAAGTATCTAATTGCAGAGTGATCTGTATGAACATAGGTTTCATAGATGGTAATATGATGTCTAAATTTGTTGATAGCATGAACAACAACTAAGAATTATTTTTTATTTACATTTTAATTTAACTCAGTGGGAGTCAAATTCTTGCTTGTGTAATAGATGGCATAGGGAATCAAACCTTTTTGTCCTAATACAACTCCCAAAGCTGTATTTGAAGCATCTGTTGAAATATGAAAATGTAATTTTCAATTTGGACCTCTTCAGATGGGTGCTTCAGAAATTTTTGTTTTTAAAGTTTCAAATGCCAATTGGCAATCAGGATTCCAACTGAATTCAAAATATTTGGTAAGTAACTTGAAGAGTGGGGATGCTATTTTAGTGAAATTTTCTATAAATCTCCTATAATATCCTGTGAATCCTAGAAAACTTCTAACATACTTTTGACAACTTGGAATTGATAAATTGGAGATGACTTCAACTTTGGACATGTCAACTTTAATTCCATCTCCTGAAATGTGATGTCCTAAAACAATCCCTTTGGTAAACATCATAAAGAACTTTTCATGACTTAATGAAAGATTTGCCTCTTTATATCTTTTAAGAAAATTTTCCAAATTCTCTAAGGCTTCTTCAAATGAATTCCCATAAACTATAAAATCATCCATATATACTTCTACACAATCATGTATTAGATAATAATACAAAATTCATAGTACTGCCTTTTGGATTGTTGTAGGTGCATTGCACAATCCAAAAGGAAGTACTTGGTAGGCATAAGTTCCCCATGGACAGGTGAATGTGGTTTTGTCTTGATCTTCAGGTGCTACCTGAATCTGATTGTAACCACTAAAACCATCCAAGAATGAAAAATACTTCTTACCTGCTAATGTATCCAATACTTGATCTATAAGAGGTAAAGGAAAATGATATTTTAGGGTGGATTTATTCAACTCTCAATAGTCAATGCGTACCCTCCACTTACCATTATTTTTTGGTACAATCACTAAAGGGGAAACCCACTAACTATCTGAAATTGGGTAAATGAAGTTCACATTCAATGATTTTTGCAATTCTTCTTTAAAATTTTCCCTAAGATTTGGATTCATCCTTCTTTGAGGTTGTTTGATAGGTTTACAATTTTCCTCAATGTAGATGTGATGTATACAAGTCTTAGGACTAATTCCTTTCATGTCAGTGTATTCCCATGCATATGCAGAAGAATGTTGTTGTAATGTTTTGATTAAATTTTCTTATTGTGTTCTTTCTAAGTTTTTGTTTATGTTCAAAGATTTTCCTAGAAAAATTTCAACTGTAGAGTTACCAAATTCTTCCATAGAGTTTAGAGACATCTGCCTGGATGACAAATATTAAATATTGCATTGCTCTTGAAATTTATCATGTTCATATTCTGAAGATGTTTCAAAGTTTTCTATTGAATTTAAGATTTGACTATCTTCACTAATGCACAAAATAGTAAAGAGAGGTTGTATGTCATTGTCATCATCAATCCATTCTTCATCTTCTAACTCTGTGATTGTTTTTGTTGGAGGATATAGAGTGAATTTCTTTGTTGAGTTACCATCAGAGATGTACATATCACTAGATATACAGCTAATGAAAGCATCAGCTGTAGCCGACCAAGGTCTTCCTAATATCAGTGGATGTCCTCCTAGATTGTTCTTAGGATTTAAGATCATAAAATTGACAAGATACTCCCAAGAGTCTAAGGATACTGAAATATATTCTAATACACCATCTGGCTTGATTACAGACCTATCTGCTAATTGCAGTAATGTAAGTGTATACAGAAGGTTAGAAAGTTAGAAATGTTCGATGGTTTGTTTTCTCATGATGCTTATAGCTGCTCCTAAATAAATCAATGTATTTGGAATTGCAACACCATTGATATGTGTTTTTACAACTAGACTTCCCGGGTCTAGATATTTTTGTGTGGAAATTTTTCCCATCATTATGTCTGCAATTTTTCCTACTAGTTGAATTCTTTTTATTTCTTTTGTTTTTCTTCCTGGTTTCTTCATGCTCAACTCTTTTATTTTTTTGGCTAGAATTGGAATCTCTTTAATGGCATGTAACAAAGGAATTTTGATACAAACATTTTTCAATTCATCTATAAAATCATAATTAGGCAACATGATATGTTTTTCTACCCCTCTATCAACTTGTAATATTTTAGGAAAGGAGGGTTAGAAGTAAGTACTGATGGTTTCTCTATGATAGGAGTTGAGTTTATTTGTTCTTTTTGTTTTTCATTTTTAGAATTCTGGTTTTGAGGTGATGTTCCTTCCTCAAAACTTCTATTTGGTTGTGTTATCACCAAATTGATCTTGATTGGCTGCTCATTAATCAACTCAATGTAACTCTTTCAAACCACTTCTAACTGAATATTAGGTTCTTCAGTTTGAGAGGGCTCTCTCAAAGGGGGTTTATGATTTTCAATAGAAATAATACTAGATGGCTAACTCTATGAATGTGACTTGGTAAGGCTTTCTACCATTGGGATATGGAGTAAACATCAACATTATTAGTGATAGTAATTATTCACATGGAAGCTGGGGCAAATAGAGGTTTTTAATAAATATGATTCATACACAAAATATAAGGAAAACATAGTAATTTCACCCCTAAAGGAAGTCAGAGCATGACAACATGAATTCTGAGTAATTAGAGATAAAATTCACAGCAAGTGATAGACATAAAGATAAAGAGAAACAAGACATTAAACACCTCATAAGAATCTCAGGTTTGGAAGTAGAATGTCACTGTATCTTACTGATAATGGAAAAACATACAAGCAACAATTTGGTGCAATATTCTCCAACCCTTTTCTCTTCGATTTTTAGTCTATAAATAGACATTATTTACAATGTAAATGATCTGCCTAGCTAGCTAGATCTTCGAATTCTAACTCTGACACCTATCATAACTAAAATTAATTACTTGAAACAGAAAAGGGACAGTTATCCTTTAAGAAATCATACTCCTAATAGGACTCTATCTCCTATTTATTACATTCAAATTTTCCAACAGTGAAACAGTTACATAATAGATATCACATGTTCAAGAGACAATTCACCATCACTTTACATATTTAAATTACCCATATATCTAGGAAACACAACCCTAATTTTTAGGAATGGATAATCTTCACTTCAATCATTGTTTTGCTTGTTGAGCTAGATGTGTGACACTCATTTTGAGTAATGAGTATTTGCTGATATGGCCCACTAATAGGATGGAGGTCTCTAGATGGGTGGTGTGCTGTTGGAATGCTAAAAAATCTTCATAAAGGCCTCTCGCTATGAAACAGGGCAGTTTAGGAAGTTTCGTAGCAAGTTTCCGTAGCGTGTGAAATCTTGCCTTTTCACCTATCTCCTTGCCACCTTTGCTGGTAAAAAACCTTTACTATGCCAAAACATCTTGCAAACAACCAATTTCCCTACTTAACACTTGAAACAACTAAATTTCAAAGCAAAATAGCACCTTTAGAATTTTCATAGTGTTTTTTTGGCTTCAAACATGAAGCACGCTACAAAATTGTCTAAAAACCCAAAATTTGTTGTTTTTGTAACTGTATTGAAAAATTGATCTCCAGATGAAAAATTTAGGTTCTCTGCAAGTTATGAACCTCATCAAACTTGTTTCAACTCAATTTTTCACTCTTTAGGAGTTTTTTCTTCATTTACAATTAATTGGCTTATGGGTTCTTCAACCACTCTCATCTTCAGCCCTTTCTTCTCCAGATCAACTTGGATCAAATCCCACTGCTCCTGAAGGTCTTCCACTTGATATTTTAATGCTATATTTCTAGATTTCAAGTGTAAGTTCATCTTCCTAATATGTCTGACCTCCCCTCTTAATGGCTGAGTCCATTTCAGTAACATTTCAGCATTGTCCAAAGATTTTGAAACACATGAAACTTGCTCATCCCATATTTTCCTCATCTGTTCAAATTGAACCTTCTCAGATCTATGCTTATTTGCCTCTAGCTTCAAATTTCATATCTCTTTACCTGCTTCCTTCAACTGCTCTTTGAGGGATTCTATTTTTGATTTTTTAATTATTTTCTCTTTGCCCTTTATCTGTCTGATAACCACTTCTTCCTTTGCTGATGGAGATAAATCTATGATGCTTGTTGGCTGAGCAACTTCATTGATTTTCTCAGTCTTTTTGTTTTCCATGGCCTTCTTTGAATGTCTTGTCATTGGCTTCCTTGGCTGAAATAGAACACCAGCATCATCACCTGCAAAATCTAGTTTCTTGGCAATCTTACCTTTCTTCAGTTTTCTTCCACCATCTTCAATGTCTTCAGCTTGTACTATTGGTGACTCTTCAATGTAAATTTCATGAAGGATATCCTCCAAATTTCCTTTAGCCAATGTATGGCTTCTAGTGACCCTCTTGCTGCCTTCTTTGCTGACTATATGCTTCTATTTTACAGGTGTTGCTTGAGGGGTGTCAGTCTCTTGCAGAGGTTCTGCTCCCATGTCCACTAGTTCTGCAGGAGACGATCTTTTTTCTTCTTCAAATTCTTTTGCCCCAGACGGTGATGAAGTAGTTCTAGGTTTTGAGGTTTTCTTTGGAGTGACCACATCAATTTCATAGCCACTCATAAACAAGAAAGAAGTCCAATCTCTGTCTAACCTTATCAATTCTTCCAACACTATTAGCTTAATTAGACCATGATGAAAAAGAGATGTCTCATTGCCCTTTGTCTTGGTTTGAACCTTATCTGACATTTTCCCTAGACTTCTGTATAAATATAAAGGTAATTCAAGTGACCTCTTACCTACAAAATGCAGAAGAAGTCTGAGATGGTATGAGTAGACCATGTGAAATATTCCTTCATAGGTAAAATATTTTTGAATGACCATCAACAGTTTTGCATACTTATCCTTCATAAAACTCCTAGGGATAGCATTTTCCAAATCAACTTCACTGTGTTCTTGCTTGATAAACTCTTTAAAATCCTACATTGTGAATTTGGTACCTTTAAACCACTCTTCACCACCTCTAGGGATTCCTGTAGCTAATGATATGCTCTCTAGTGTCACTATAAGATTCAGAATTCCAACCTTTGATGCTGTTCCTGTGAAGTTGGTGGTAAAATCCTTTGAAACCTGCAAATGAAAACTTTGCGACCTTTGGCAAAATTGCAAGCAGCCAGTCCTTCTGAAAACCTCCATAGAAGTAGGGTCTTCATTGAGTAATTTAAAATCCATGGGCTCATACATATGACAATTTCCACCCATATTCGATTTCTTTCTTGCAGCCATTGATAATTTATAATCTTCACTGCCTCACTTGCTGATGACACATGCAGAATTTGAATTTGACATCAACCTACTTGGCTCGATGAAGCAGCTCTCTAGGGATCGACTCACATGCAAGGATGAACCAAAATATGACAAAAGGCTATTTGAGGTGAGGTTTAAAATTTTAACTAACAGCTCGGGCTTTAATCATAACACATGCAAGAAAAAAGGATAATGATGACATCAAACACGACTATGTACATTTGAATTTTACTATAAAAATCTTAAATGACCTCCACCTTTACTTATATAATTAGAAACTGACACCTCATACAACTCTGACAAGCTAGGTAGAAAATGTAGTTTCGTAGCGAAAACAGTTAGGCTTTTGACAGATTCTCTACGAAACTATTAGGCAGTTTCGTAGCGAAATCTGCGGTTTTCCTGTGTAAAACGCTACGAAAATCTGAAAAAATGACAAGTTTTCACTTTTTAGTTTAAGTCTACGGGGAATGACAACTGACATGATATGGGGCTGATTTGACTGAAAAGGCATGAATGGAGGTGTACATAAAACTTAGGATAGGCTTGAAAATGCAAAAAAGTTTCCTATACCACATTGAAATGGCTTAGGAGATCTTATCTATTTGGTGAATGACCTGCATGACCCTATCAAGAAAAGTTTCACAACTTAATGAGTGATAACAGTGGCTCCACTTGGGATGGTGTGCTCCTGTGGTACATCAAAGAACCTGTAGTTCAAGTGCCATCCATCTTTTTGGAAATAAAATTCTGAAATTTACCAAGCCTTCTTCAAACTCTTATGGCCTTCACCTCGGGCTCAAGTTTCATGATCAAACTGTATTTATTAGCAGAAAATCATAATAAAACGAAATATATACAATGGAGTGAAAATTCAGTTTAAGAGGAATAGTGCTTTAGAAACTTGCCATTGACAGGTCCTCCAACACAAATTTGTCCATCCATATCGTGAAGTAGATAAGTGTTGTTTCCATGGAATGAAACTACTATGAATGGTCCCTTCCAGATATTTTCAAACTTTCCATGTTTCCATTTTTCTTCAATTATGGCTTCCCACTTCAAAACTACATCTTGAATCTAGAAATTTTCTTCTTTGACCTTTCTATCAAATGTCTTCTTTACTCTATTTTGTGACTGCTGATGGTTGTTGTATACCTCCTCCCTTTCTTCCTGCAAAGCTATAAGCTGGTTTATCCTCCTCTGAATAGCATTAGGCTCTTCTTCTAGTCCTTGCAACAATTTCATTACAGGAACTCCCAAGGATGTGGGAAAAATATCTTTAGCTCCATACACTAATTCATAAGGTGAAGTACCAATGGATCTCTTTGTACATACTCTATCAACCCACAAAGAATACTTCAACTTCAGATGCCATGATCTCTTATTTTCCTGCAATACCTTCTTGATAATTCTCACAATGTGTTTATTAGAAGATCCAACAAGACCATTACCCTATGGGTGATAATTAGTAGAGTGTCCAAGTGTTATATGATACTGATGAAAAAAGCTAATCAACATTTTGGATTTAAAATCTTGTGCATTTTCAGTAATAATCTTCATAGGACATCCAAACTTGGACAAAATGTTATTCTGTAAGAACTGAATGATGACTGAATCATTTTCCTGCCTTTTTGGGATTACTTCAATCCACTTAGTGAAATAATCTGTTGTTGTCAAGATCCAGCGATGCTGCCTTGAAGATGATGGGTGTATTTCACCAATAAAATCCAATCCCCACTATTGGAAAGTCGCTTCAACATAAATTGGCATCAAAGGTAAAGGAAACAAATTTTTCTCACCATAAAAAATATGACAATCATGGTAGACAACTATCTTCTTGTAAACATCCTTGAACATGGTGGGCCAGTAGTACCCTGCTCTAAGAATTTTGTTTGCTATGGCCTTCTATTAGTGGTGTCCTCCACAATCTCCCTTATGAAACTCTTCAATCACCTTTTCAGCTTCCTCTTCCAGCAAACAGTTCAAAATAATTCCTCCAGTATCTTTCCAGTATAAATTCTTATCTACAATACAGTATCGTAGAGATTTCAACTTCACAAATCTTGCTTTTGATTTAGTTAACTCTGCAGGGGATCTGTGATGATGAAAAACAATGATAATGTTTTTGTACCATTCAGATAAAATGAACTTCTCTTCAATAGGAATCATCTCTTCATCTTCATCTGAAAACTATGAAATTTCTGCAATAAAATTCATGTCAAGAATTTCGAAATTAGAATGTGCCATCAACTTTTCCAACCCCTGTCCTTTCACCAATTTTGCAGGTATGATTTCTATGTCATACTCTAGCAAATTATTTATCCAGTTTCCTCTCTTGCCATCAGGATCAACTTGTGTCAAGATGTCCTTAACCACAGTGTTAGGCACAAATGCAATGCCATGGGAATGCAGAATATAAATTCTGAAATCCTTAATGGCTTTGATCAAAGCATATGCCTGTTTTTCTAAAATATTGTATTTCAGCTCTGATTTAGCAAGGGTTCTGCTAAATAATGAAATTGGTTGCTTTGTGCTTTCCTATCCTTTCTGCAGTAAAAATCCAACTATGGTATTTTCAGATGAAAATGTGAAAACCAGAAATTCTTTTGAAAAATTTGGACTGATCAATACTAGGGCCTGAGTGATGGATTTATTTATTTCTTCAAATGATTGCTTGGCTTTAATAGTCCATTTGATTTCAGCTCCTTTCTTCAACATCCTATTAATGTCTTTGACAATTTCAGCAAATTTCGGGATGAACCTTCTAATGAATTTTACTCTCCCAAGAAAGGACTAAATTTCCTTCTTGTTCCTTGGCAGGTCTATCTTCTGAATGACATTGACTATGTTTGGATCAATATTTATCCCATCTTTTGATATAATATGTCCAAGAAACTTTCCAGAGGTTAGAGCAAAAATACTTTTAGTGGGATTAAGAGAAATACCAAATCTTCTACACTTCAGCAGAAATTTCTCCAGATGATTCAAATGGTCTTCTTCCCTTCTTGAAAATACAGTTATGTCATCCATATAGACCACTACTAACTTATATTTCTCCTCAACAAAGACAATGTCCATTGCTCTTTGAAAAGTCGCTCCTGCATTCATCAAACCAAAGGGCATCTTGGCATACATGAATGTCCCCCATGGTATGGTAAAAGTAGTTTTCTCCTGGTCTTCTGGATGTACCAATATCTGATTGTATCCTGAAAAACCATCCAGCATATACATCCTTTGAGAGCCAACAATATTCTGCAGAATTAGATTCATCTTAGGAAGAGGGTAGTTGTCTTTCAAAGAAGCCTTTTTCAAGTTTCTGAAATCAATACAGATTTCGATCTCTCCACTCCTTTTTCTGAATGGAACTAAGTTAGCAAGCCATTTTGAGAATCTTATAGGAACAATAAATTTTTCATCAAAAAGTTTCTTAATTTCCTTCTCAATCAGAGGAATGAGCAATGGATTAATCCTTCTCAATTTCTATTTGAAAGGTTTCTCATTTTCTTTGATAGGGATAGTATGTTGAATAATAGTAGGATCATACTTTTTCAAATCAGCATAACTCCATGCAAAAACATCAATGAACTTCTTCATTATCTCAATATATTTCTGTTTCATCTCCACAGAAAGAAACTTGGAAAGCTTTATCATTTTAGGCACTGCTACCATACCAATATTACAAGTCTCTACCTCTTCATCATCAACCTGCATTCTAGGATATTTGAAAACATCATTTTGGTCAATTTTTTTTTCATGTGGAATAAGACCCTTTGGTATACAATTATTTTTCAGCTGCAAAACTTCAGAATTACCCTTAGTTTCAACAAGCATGTTTTGTTGATCCACTTGTGTGCTTTTAAATTCCTCCTTCAACTCTATGAAATTTCTGACTTGCTAGTCATCATCAAACACTTGCCAATGGATGATGTTATCTGGGATAGAATACCTATTCTGAACTTCAATCTCATACTTCTCAGTAGAATGTGTAGGGATGACAAAAAAACTTGTAGAAACAGTTAGGGAATCAACCATTGATTTTTGATCCGTAGTTTTCACAATAAATGCACATTTTTGAAAATTTTCCAACATTTCCATAATCAGATTTCTGTAGGCTCTCATCCTTAAATCCTTAGGTTGATATGTTCCTTCAACTTGTTTGATTACCAACTCAGAATATACACAAACTGAAATCTTTTGAGCACCCAATATTTTCAAAATTTCCAAACCCAAAAACAGAGATTCATATTCAGCCATATTATTTGTACAATCAAAGTTCAGTTTGAAAGAATAAAACTTACTTTCATTATCAGGAGTAGTGATCCATATGCCTGATCCAACCCTCTCTCTTCCAACAGATCTGTCAAAGTGCAAAAACCACTAGCCCTCTTCTTTTTCTTCTATAATTTCCTGATTTTCAACTTGTTGATTTTCAATTTCTATTTTTCCTTCACTTTCTGCTTCATCAATTAGCTCATTGAAAAAAATTTCTAATCCTAATTCAGTTTCAACAGCATAAATGGGAAAATTCTAAGGTATATCCTTGCTACTTACCATGTAGGCCATCCTAGTCTCCCTGTACAATCTTCTTTGCTCACTAAAAACAGGAATGGTGACATATGTCAAGTCCATCTGCATGGTGCCTTTGATTTTTGCTGCCCAAGATCTGGATAAGAGCATGCCAAACTTAGGTGGAATATCTGCCACCACAATGTCCATTGCCACTGTCTTGGCAGGCACTTGTGTTAGGCCAACAACTACATATTTTATTAATCCTATGCATTGGACTCTTTTAGAATCAAAAGAAAAAAAAAAATCCTTGTATGGCCTAGTGATCTCCAAACCCATCCTATCCATAATCACCTTAGGAATAAGGTTATGAGAAGCCCCTGAATCCAACATGGCATTGTGTAAGGTCATATCATGGATACTAAGGCTGACATAAAAATGAGGTACTTCTTCATTCTGCTCATCTTCCAATCTTGGTCCTAAGTAGATGGTAAGATGGTCTTCTTGTACATTAAGGATATCTGAAGTTCCTGGTTGAGAATTCAACATTTTCAAAAAAATTCTTCTGTATGCATTTACCTTCAGAATTTATCCAAAAGGAATTGGAATCTTGATGTTAGAGATATCATTTTCCAAACTGAAAACAAAAGTAATATTTTCACTCTCTTTGGTAGGGGGAGGAAGTGGTGGGTCCTTTTTAGGCTCAGTTATTTTAGGAGCATCCTTATTTGGCTGCGTTTTATTTGTAGTGATGGAAAAATTTATGTTTCAGAGATTGTATTACTTTTGCATCTCAAAAATTGCATGTTGATAACCCTTAAGATAGTCAAATTGTCCCTCACCCTTATTCACATCATGATCAGACTCATCATGCTCTTCTTTGGTAAAAAACATTCCATACATGTTTTCATCTAGGCAGTGGATGGAGTCTTCTTGAATCTCAGGATGAGTTTCTTCTTCATTAATCAAATTTTGCTGAAAAGGAGGCTGATTTTCTTCTTGTCTTTGATGATTCCGAGGCCTTCTAAATTGTGGATTTCTAATTTGTGGATCATGTTGTGCAGGAGGTGCAGAAGCAATTCCAAAGGCAAGTCTATCCATGATTTTTTCCATTGTCTTCATCATAGAATCAAACTTATCCTCTGAGATGGAAGGCTTTTCTTCTTCTTTTAGTTTTGTTTTACCCATCTTAGACTTCTTAGCTGCTATCATGTTCACTTCAAATTTCACAGCATCATTCTGCATTTTTGCTAGAGAAGCAGATTCACTTTCTCTAAAGAGAATGGAGAAATCATAATCAAATGCCTCAACATAGCGCAATTGATCAACTCCTGGTGGAGGTTTAAGATGAGCAGGTATAGAATCATAAAATTTGTTAAATCTCTTGGAGAAATTTTGGACAGTTTCATCTACAACTCTTTTTAAACTATTGTATTATGTCAGTGCCTACACAGGGTTTGTTCTATTCCCCCATTTTCTCAGAAAACTATCCTCAGACTGGTTCCAACTCTACAAGCTTCCTGGAGCTAGGGCTTTAAACCATTTTCTGACCTCACCAGTAAAAATTTGAGCAAATAGTCTCATTTTAACATCTTCATGGTATACTTCCTCTCTATCTATGAAATCATTGAATTGGTCTACATGGTCCTCAACATTTATCTCTTCATCACTTCCCTAGGTTTTAATTCTAGCTGAGTATTTACTTGGAAGGGCATTAAGAACAACTGGGAGAGCAAGTGGAGCATATCTAGCAGGTGTAGTAGGAGGTGGAGGTGAAAAATTTCCAGCCATAATAACAGGGACTGTGGTATTCTCGGGAAAAACAATAGAAGAAGATGAGATATTAGGGGGTTTTGTAGGTGGTATTTGTAGTCCAGATACAAATGAGCTCCGATCAGGTAAAGGTATACTAGATTTTCTTCTTAGCAAGAATTCAAATGGGTCTAATTCCTTTAACTTTTCAAATGATTCCCTCTCTAACAGTAACTCTGTTGTAACTGCCTACCAGAATTATTCTCTTTCTTTTTTGGTTACTAGGGTTGAGGTATCAATACCTCGTCTTTGCTTATCTATACTAATCTTAGTTAATTCACTTTAACTCTCAGACCTAAACAAAAATTCCTGAATTTTATCATCAAATTTCTTATCTTCAGAACTTCTTACAATTTTAGAGGACAAAGCTCTTGTGTGTGATGGAATACCTGATTTTGAAGAGCTGCTTTGAATGCCTCTGGAAATTGTGTTTGTATTATCCACAATGGTAGGTGGGTTAGGATCTGGATTTCTCCTTGTATATCTCCTTCTCTAAGCCACCTTTAAACATGAAAATTTGTAATGGAGTCACCAAGGTAGTTTTTGTAGCCTTGAACAAATTCTGAGCTCCTACTACCTCCAAGAGTTCAGCTTTAGTGTTTCTATAATTTTTTTGGGAAATATGTCTTTAGACTCCCGGAAGATGCACCAAAATGTTATCACCAAATTGATCTTGATTGGCTGCTCATCAATCAACTCAATGTAACTCTTTCAAACCACTTCTATCTGAATATTAGCCTCTTCATTTTGAGAGGGCTCTCTCAAAGGGGGTTTATGGTTTTCAATAGAAATAATACTAGATGGCTAAATCTATGAATTGTGACTTGGTTTTGTATGATTACAGGTTGAAAAATGAAGGCTTGCTACCATTGAGCTATGGAGTCAACATCATTATTCTTAGTGATAGTAATTCTTCACATGGAAGCTGAGGCAAATAGAGGTTTTTAATAAATATGATTCATACACACGATATAAGAAAAGCACAATAATTTCACCCCTAAAGGAAGTCAGAGCATGACAACATGAATTCTGAGTAATTAGAGATAAAATTCACTGCAAGTGATATACATAAAGATATAGAGCAACAACCCATTAAACACCTCATAAGAATCTCAAGTCTCGAAGTAGAATGTCATTGTATATCACTGATAATGGAAAAACATACGAGCAACAATTTGGTGCAATATTCTCCAACCCTTTTCTCTTCGATGTTCAGTCTATAAATAGACATTATTTACAATGTAAATGATCTTCCCAGCTGGCTAGATCTTCGAATTCTAACTTTGAAACCTATCATAAGTGAAATTAATTACTTGAAACAGAAAAATGACAGTTATCCTTTAAGAAATCATACTCCTAATAGGACTCTTTCTCTTATTTATTACTTTTGGTTTTTCTAATAGTGAAACAGTTACATAATAGATATAGCGTGTTCGAGAGACAATTCACCATCACTTTACATATTTAACATACTCCTAGATCTAGGGAACGCAACCCTAATTTTCAAGAATGGATAATCTTCACTTTAATAATTGTTCTGCCTGTTGAGCTAGATGTGTGACACTCATTTTGAGTAATGAGTATCTGCTGAGATGGCCCACTGACAGGCTGGAGGTCTCCAAATGGTTGGTGTGCTATTGGAATGCTCAAAAATCTTCATAAAGGCGTCTCACTATGAAACAGGGCAATTTAGGCAGTTTCGTAGTGAGTTTTCGTAGTGTATGAACTCCTGCCTTTTCACCTATCTCCTTGCCACATTTGCTGGTCAAAAACCTTTACTATGCCAAAACATCTTGAAAAAAACCAATTTACCTCCTTAACACTTGACAAAACTGAATTTCAAAGAAAAATAACACCTTTAGAATTTTTGTAGCGTTTTTCTGGCTTCAAGCCTGAAGCATGCTACGAAACTGTCTAAAAAACCAAAATTTGTTGTCTTTGTAACTGTATTGAAAAATTGATCTCCAGATGCAAAATTTAGGTTCTCTACAAGTTATGAACCTCATCAAACTTGTTTCAGCTCAATTTTTCACTCTTTAGGAGTTTGTTCTTCATTTACAATTAATTGGCTTATGGGTTCTTCAACCACTCTCATCTTCAACCCTTTCTTCTCCAACTCAACTTGGATCAAATCCAACTACTCCTGAAGGTCTTCCACTTGATATTTTAATGCTCTATTTCTAGATTGAAAGTGTAAGTTCATCTTCCTAATATTTTTGACCTCCCCTCTTAATGGCTGAGTCCATTTCAGTAACATTTCAACATTTTTCCAAAGATTTTGAAACACTTGAGACTTGCTCATCCCATATTTTCCTCATCTGCTCAAATTGAACCTCCTCAGATCTGTGCTTATTTTCCTCTAGCTTCAAATCTAATATCTCTTTACATGCTTCCTTCCACTTCTCTTTGAGAGATTCTATTTCTGATTTTTAAATTATTTTCTCTTTGCCCTTTCTCTGCCTAATAACCACTTCTTCCTTTTTTGATGGAGATAAATCTATGATGCTTGTTGGCTAAGCAGCTTCATTGATTTTCTCAGTCTTTTTGTTTTCCATGGCCTTCTTTGCATGTCTGGTCATTAGATTCCTTGGATGAAATATAAAACCAACACCATCACCTGCAAAATCTAGTTTCTTAGCAGTTTTACCTTTCTTTAGTTTTCTTCCACCATCTTCAATGTATTCAGCTTGTACTATTGGTGACTCTTCAATGTCAATTGCATGAAGGATATCCTCCAGATTACCTTTAGCTAATGTCTGTCTTCTAGTGATCCTTTTGCTGCCTTGTTTGCTGACTATATGATTATGTTTTGCAGGTGCTTCTTTAAGGGTGTCAATCTCTTGCAGAGGTTCTGCTCCCATGTCCATTGGTTCTGTAGGAGATGATATGTTTTCTTCTTCAACTTCTTTTTCCACAACTGGTGATGAAGTAGTTCTAGGTGTTGAGGTTTTCTTTGGAGTGACCACATCAGTTTCATAACCACTCATAAAAAATAAATAAGTCCAATCTCTGTCTAACCTTCTCAATTCTTCCAACACTAAGAACTTAATTATACCATGATGAAAAAGAGATGTCTCATTGCCATATGTCTTGATTTGAACCTTATATGACATTTTCCCTAGACTTATTTATAAATAGAAAGGTAAGTCAAGTGACCTCTTACCTACAAAATGCAGAAGGATTCTGAAATGGTATGAGTAGACCATGTGAAATCTTCCTTCAAAGGTAAAATATTTTTGAATTACCATCAATAGTTTTGCATAATTCTCCCTCATAAAACTCCTAGGGATAGCATTTGTCAAATCAACTTCACTATGTTCTTGCTTGAGAAACTCTTTACAATCATGCATTGTGAATTTGGTACCTTTAAACCACTCTTCACCACCTCTGGGGATTCCTGTAGCTAATGATATGCTCTCTGGTGTCACTGTAAGATTCAAAATTCCAACCTTTTATGTTGTTCTTGTGAAGTTGGTGGAAAAATCCTTTGAAACTTGTAAATGAAAACCCTGCAACCTTTGGCAGAATTGTAAGCAGCCAGCCCTTCTGAAAACCTCCATAGTAGTAGGGTCTTCATTGAGTAATTTCAAATCCATGGGCTCATACCTGTGACAATGGCCACCCTTGTTTATTTTATTTCTTGCAGCCATTGATAATTTATAGTCTTCACTGCCTCGCTTGCTGATGACACCTGCAGAATTTGAATTTGACAGTAACCTGCTTGGCTCGATGAAGCAACTCTCCAGGGATCTACTCACATGCAAGGATGAACCACAATATGACAAAAGGATATTTGAGGTGAGGTTTAAAAGTCTAACTGACAACTCGAGCTTCAATCATAACACATGCAAGCAAAAAGGATAATGATGACATCAAACATGGATATGTACATTTGAATTTTACCATAACAACCTTGAATGACCTCCACCTTTACTTCTCTGATTAGAAACAAACACCTCATACAACTCTGACAAGCCAGGTTAGAAAATGCAGTTTCATAGCGAAAACAGTTAGGCTTCTGATAGATTCGCTACGAAAATATTAGGCAGTTTCATAGCGAAATATGTGGTTTTCCTGTGTAAAACGCTACAAAAATATGAAAAACTGACAAGTGTGCACTTTTGAGTTTAAATGCATGGGGAATGAAAATTTACATGATATGGGAATGATTTGACTGAAAATGAATGAATTGAGGTGTACATAAAAATTAGGATAGGCTTGAAAATGAAAAAAAAAATTCCTATACCACATTGAAATGGCTTAGGAGATCTTATCTATTTGGTGAATGACCTGCATGACCCTATCAAGAAAAGTTTCACAACTTAATGAGTGATAACAGGCTGTATAGAATATTCCTCAAAATTATCTTGTTCTTGAATAACTACAGAAGGCTTTTTATTTTCTAGTATTCTACCAGATCTAAGTTGTACATCGTTAAGATTTAGTGGAGTAATCATGTAAGTAGGAAATTGTTGTCCTTCTATCATGTCAGTATTTTGAGGATTTTTATTATTGGGGTTTGGAAATGGTTGGGAAGGTAGTTTATTTGGTCTCTTTGGAAATGGTAATGAAAGTTGTGGATTTTGGTTTTGGAGCTGGGGTTGTTAATTTTGTTGAGGAATTTGTTGGGGAGGATAGTTTGGATAGGATAGAGGATATTGGTAGTATTGAGAGTATCTACCATAGGGATTTTTCATTCCTTGTGCCCAAGATTGAGATTGAGGCCAAGGTTGTTGCCAATAATTCCAATTATTTGGTGGGGGCTGAGTGTACATTTGGTTGTTAAAGCCTTGAGTTTGTGGTCCCTGCCATGGTTTTCTAGAGACAAATCAAAGAGATTCTGTTGGATTTGAAGTTGTTTCTTCTTGAAAAACAACCTTAAGACCTGGAATTGAAGGGCAACTCTTAGTTTCATGATTTTCTGAGCAAATCACAGAGGTCTCTATGACTTTTTCATCAAGAGGACATTCTCTTAAAGCATGCTTCTTTCTGCATTAGGGACAGAAAATAGCTAAAGCATCAGTCTCGACTTTCCGCTTGTTTTGTAATTTAAGGGTGTCTGTTTTTTCACTAAGACTCCCTAAGATACATGTTTTAAATTCATCAAGCATATTTCCAATTTCTGCTCTACTTACTGTTCCAGTTGTAGATCTGTTCACTCTAGCAAGAGAAGGATCTCTTGGACTTTTCCTAGTTTTTTCTTTCCCTCTTGAGAGATAAATACATAATTTAGCAATGTCAGGTAATGGGAGTTGAGAGATATCTCCCTTCCCCATCATGTTGAGGATATCTATCCACTCATATCTAATGGCTTTTAATAAAATATATTTTAAAGTATCTTGATCTAAAATATCCATTTTAGCTCTTTTTATGTTACAATTGAATTTTTCAATTAAATCCTTCAAATCATATTAGGAGAATTTTGAAGTCTAAAACGGGCCTCCTAAGGAAAATGTACAATCAAAATTCACTTTATGAGATGACATCATCCCTAATGGTTGAGGTGGCATTGCTTGAGTTAAAGGTACTTACTTGTCACATTCTCAATGGTGGATAAAAAATCATGGTCAACCATGGTAGTGTTCAAAGTTATTTTAAAGTAAAAGTAAAGTACTCATAATAAATGTCATTTCACACTTTTTGAATAAAAATATAGTATTTTTATTTCATATTTCTTAAAAAAAACAATGCATATCCATATACATTTATTATATTATATTATATTTATATAGTATATTAATTACATGTTATTATACAATTTAAATGATATAAAATTTAATTAATAGCATATAATATAATTAATAATTTATAAATTTATATTTATATTTTATTTTAAGTTATTTAAGTTGTTCAATGATAATGACTTCCTTTTGAAAAACTCATTCTTATTTATAGTCATATCAATACAATTTTTTTATTAATTTTATTTTGGTACAAATTTTGAATTAAATTTAATTATGGTTACATGGATTGTGGTGCAAAAAGTGAATAGAAAATTAATAAATATTATTTTATTGGTTTGGCTATTATATTATTATTCTTTTGGAGGCCCATTTTAGACCTCAAAATTCCCCTAATTCTCATACTCTATTTGCATCATTTTGAATACTTCATCCTTATGATTAATGGGTATGCCATAATCCAAATATATTTCTAAAAATGCTTTCTTCATGTCATTCCATGTCCTAATAGACTGTGTGACTAAACCCATGAACCATTTTAAAGCTTCTCCTTTCAATGTTGAAGGAAATAACTTAAGTTGTTGAGAGTCTTGTAAATAATCATAAGATCTACACAAAAATTCAAATTCAAACAAAAAGGTTTCAGGATCTTCACTTTTTAATCCATGGGAAATTGGAAGGACAGAAGGTGAGATATTTTTCATTGTGGAATTTGTATCTCCATCAATTATAGGAAATCTAAAAGAATTATCAGTTTCCCTATTTCTTCTATTTCTTCACCTCTTCTACCTCCTCCTGCATTCCCTCTACCTCGTCCTCCACCTATTCCTCCAAATAGTAGATTTTCTCCATTTAGAACTTCTCCTTCTCCTTCTTCTCCTCTTCCTTCCGTTATAGATTCTTTAGAGCTAATATAAGGTTCAATATGTAAGGTTAATTGCTCTTCCTCTGGTTTTTCTATTAATGGAATGTTGAAGAAAGGTTCTTCTTCTTCTTCTTCTCCACTAGGAATTTCTAACTCTTTAGCTAAAATGTGTTCCCCTATAGAGGTGAAAAAGGTTACTCCTTCTGTTGGAGATCTAGGATCTTCTTCCTCTAAGACTACCTCAGTGGATGAAGTATGAGATCCTCCTAATTGGATTTCTGACCTTAAGACTTCAGGAAGTCTATGTCTAGTGAAGTATGGAATATGAGTTTGAGATGGTGGTGTATCACTACGTGGTCTAGGTGGAGTGAGTGGTGTTTTAGGAATTAAAATTCTGCCTCTAGCTATGAATCTACCCCTAGAATCTCTTTCCCTACATATATCATTTTATTTTTTAGATGTAAGAAATGAGGTTACCTAATTACACTTCGTTAATCTGATGAAGTGTGGTGTACTATATGTGCTTAGTTAACTTTTTTCTTACTTCGTTGTATTTATTTTTATGTTATTTTTAGGGGGTTTTGTGATTTATGTCTAAATGTTAATCTTAAGAAATGAAAACTATGAAAGGAATCAATTTAATTTAGTGAAATTTAGATGTGTAAAACTAACTTTGAAAGAAGGAAGAAAAGGAAGTGTTCTTAAGTTAACTAACTTGCCTAAAAATGAACCAAAAACTATTGAATGGTTAGAATCTGATCTAAAAAATCAGAGTGTCTTATTCTAATGACTTATAATTTAATATTAGTCCTATTCCATGGATATGAATCTTATAACTGAAAATTGAAATTGCAATGCTACTCTAGATGAAAGTAAATTCAAAGGAAACCAACTAATGTATGTTCAATCACTCCAACGTTCAATATGGAAGTATGATATAATCACCCTCTTGAAATGATGTACAAGCAACCGATTATACTTTATTTTTGAAAATTTAAATCTAGGAAAGTAATTAAAGCATGTAAAGGAAAACTCAATAATTGCATAGGTTAAACATTCAAGCACCCAATTTGGAAGTATGACAAGTCACCTTCTTGGCCTGATTTTTAGGAACATTCAATTATACAATTGAATGAGGATCTTAATCTAGAAAATAGTTTAAAAGCTAGTAAAAGAAAGGCTCAATGATTGCATCGGTTGAACACTCGAGCACCCAATTTGAAAGTATGACAAGTCACCTTCTTGGCCTGATCTTTCAGAGAATCCAATTATACAATTGACTGAGGATTTTATCTAGGAAATTAAAATATCAGAACATGAAAGGAAACTAAATAACTGTGAGCTCTATTGCCTCAAAATTAATCCAATTGGAAAATAGATGAATCTACCTTCTTGAGATGTTTTAGGAAAGAAAAGATTACACAGTCATTCTATAATTTATACTAAGAAAAAATTCATGACTTAATTCTATGATACTGATTTAAAAGCTGCAACAAAATATTAATATACTCATAAAATTGACAAAACAGAGTAAAGAATTAAACTAAAGAAATTAACGAAAACCTCCTCCTGAGTAGGGGCCCTGTGCGACAGAATTGGTCGAGATCCTAGCTGATTATATATGCATTAAGAAATATCAGAACCATGAACATGATCCTTGTATTATGAAAGAACAGAGTTTAAAGCAATACACAACGTTTCAGAAATTACAACTAACATTCAGTCTTTGCATAATCGGTATTTAAATAAAATAAAAGATAACTATGATGAGCTAATTTCACCTACAGATGCCTATCCTAACCGAAACATAGAATTATATTATAACTGGTTAACCCTTGATTTTCTATGTCAGAGAAAATCAAGAGTTCTTCGCTCTCGGCTTACGTCCTTTTGACTAGACTTTGACCACGATCACAGACACCCTTTTTTGGCGATTTTGATCAAGTAGATAGGAAGAAATCCATGAGTGAATTATTCTGGAGATGCCCATGTGGCTCGTTCCTCTATTTGCTCCTTGGAACCTATCAAACAATAAAATTAGTTACGAAACCAATGATTAGCTGCAGAATAGGCTGTGTTTTGTAGCTAAGTTACAAAAATCCATTCAAATAACAAGAACATCATAATATAACATAGAAATCATTTAAATGCATTCCCTGAGATAAAAAATGACATTTATCATTGATTGGAGTGTATGGACTTATGAGAAAGAAAGGAAAAAGTGATGAAAAAGGATGTCAGAGAAAGGACAATTCTGAGGTTCAACATAGACATTGTGAGAGGGAAAGAGCATCCGTCTTCAGATATGAGAGGGCCGATCTGGAGAGGGAATTCAACTGGACAGATCTGAGAGGGCCTTTGAAGGAGTTCACCCCTCGAGCCAATAGACGAGATTGATGGAGTTCCATAGATTGAGAACTGAATACTTCTGTCGATGCTACTTGCTGAAGGCAGGGCTCTTTCTTTCTTTATCGATCTTGCTATTCAACTTGTAACTGTTTACTTGCTTTCTCATTATCCCCCTACCACAGAAGATATTGATCCAATTTTTTATCATATGAGCATATTGATTTCATCCATAGTCGATATATTTGTGATAGAAACACCAGATTTTCCAGTCGCTCTTTTCAAATTCCTCCACAATGACAGACTCAAATTATCGTTTAGTGAATTTTTATTTTTATTTTTTTTATTTTTTTTATTTTTTTATTTTTTTTTATTTTTTTTATTTTTTATTATTTTTTATTTTTTATTTTATTTTTTATTTTTTATTTTTTTTTTATTTTTTTATTTTATTATTATATATATATATATATATATATATATATATATATATATATATATATATTTTCTGAAATCTGCGGGAAAATTTCAGTTTGTAGTGGTCCATACCATAGAGATCTGATATGCTATGGTGATAGGGGCCGACGGAAATCGATTGAGGAATGTATGCTTCTGGCTTCATTCCCAGTAACTCTTTTGGCACATTAAACACAAAAGCGTACAACTCGTCGTCTTGAATTTCTTGCTGATGTAGTAAATCCAGACATTTTTTATTTGAATAGCCCAACCATTCTCACTAATATTTGCTTCAACATTAGTGTTGGACTCCATGTTTTAGGGCAAGAGAGAAAAAATCATAGAGAAACAAATAACATAATATCTGGGATTCTGGGAAGTATCGTTGGAAAAGATTGTGAATATGGAAAGCCATATATAGATAATATATGGTCGATATATAGAAAGCCATATATAGATATTATATGGTTGATGAGGTAAGCCATCCTTACAACCTTTTCTTATAGCGTCTCATCAGTCGATTTCGTATACTCAGGTAGTGTTTTCACGGACTTGGGCCCTTCCTTACAATGAGTCCTTCCTGATTAGCACTCATAACTGAAAAGGGGAAAATATGTTGGGTCCATTCCCTTTCACGACTTTCACTTCGCCGCTCATAGAGATAGTTTACAACATGACATTCAGCAGCCATGCAACACAGATGGTGGGCATAGTTATGCTATATAGCAAGGTTTGGATGGCGTTCACGGGGGTGTCAGAGAAGTATGCCTATCATCAAAATATGGAAGAAAAACCTCTAAACTTTCTTGATTATTTTCAAAGGTGAAAATAGGGACTTCGTTTCCGACAATTCATGATCATCTCTTAGTTGGTCTAGAAAGCTTTCTTATTTTAGAGCTCGATCCTCCTTTTCATTAATGCCACAATTTACTTAAGAAAAAAGGTTTTGTTTTTTTTTGTTTTTTTTTGGTTTTTTGTTTGTTTTGTTTTGTTTTTTTTTTTTTGGTTCACAAAATCTAGCAGGCCTTAGAGAGGGTAATCCTATAATGTATAACTAGACTATGGGATAACAATGGGCTAGTGATCCTCTATCACCATAGTCAAAGCCCCTTTCTCTTTATGAACTCTCACCGATGGGAGGAGTCTCGGTAGGAGGGAGGTTGCTTATAATATATATTCTAGGGTTGATGTATGAAATTATCTCACTAGGGCGTCTTCAAGAAAGACACAAATTAGGTTCAATGCTTCACAAGGAGGAAATTCGCTTTCTATGAAAGGACCTATAAAGGACGGCACGAGACCCAGGGTTTGATAAATTGGATGATTTTAAGAGTATCCAAAGGTGAAAGCCAGGAGAAAAGGCTTCCAATAATGTATATCAACTATATCAAGGCTCATGAAACTAGTTTTCCATGGGGTCGCGTCCACCCACCTAGGGGTCGAATTTACTAGCTCCCACGCACTTCAGGGACTTAGGGATGGAAGGGGTCATTTCCCCATGCTCCCAAAAATAAGGGTGCATGAGAAAAATCCTGAGGGGTCGTCTCCTAGAAATTAGGGGTCATTTCCTAGGGAAAAATGGCGCGTGAGGGGGCATTTCCCAAAATAAAATTTGCAAAGGATCTTTAACAAAAGGAGTACGCTTGATGCCATCATAAAAAAACATGATTTGGTGCTTTACCTGAGAAGGGGGAGCTTCCTTACCTTGAAATAGAAAATGTTCCTGGCAATCCAAATGGCCCAGGAGACAAACAAGGGAACCATTTTAAACTTCTTCAAAGCTTTGTTAGTGAACCAATTCGTACAGTTGATTAAAATATTTTCTTGCCACAGTATCACCACACCTCCTTGTATATGCACATTTTATGAGTAGGAGATAAATAGTTTCTCTATTACACTTGCAAAGTGAAAAGAGGCTAGGACCTTGCCATGCCCATTTCTGCAGTACCTCCCATAAAAAATTTGTTGGCTAAAGCGATCCACATGAAACATTTGTTTTCATCTAAGCTTTCACTTTCCAAATGGGCCTTCACCACTAAACCTTTCTCACCAATTTCATCAAAAAACTTTTCTCTATAACCCTACTTGGCATTGAAATAATATGTAGCAATATTTTAGACCATTTAAAGGAATCATATCTATCCCTCAGTCTAACAAAGGATAAAATCAACTGTTGAGTGTATAGATTCCATGAAATTGCATCTAGTCCCACCAGATTTACATGCTCAATTTTCTTCCACCATTGCTCCAAAATATTAGTGGTTAATTGCTCTACATTATCAGTAGTGAAGAGTAAAGCTTTAGTCTTGAATTATATTTTAAACCATATGTTTTCGAGTTTAATGTTTTCCACAGCCCACCTAAGGGTCTATTCAAAATCTAACTCTTCTGCCATCCCCACTTCTCTAGGCCATATAATTTATCCACCAAGGGAAATGATAAAAGTTAAAAAAATTTCTTTCAAAACTAGAGAAACATTAGAAGTAGACCTTACTGGTAATCTTGTTCATTCCAGATCCAAATATTTATGTTGTATTCCAGCCTACCACAGCCCCCCCCCATAGATAAGCCTATGTTAATTTTTCACTGCTAGTGCCTTTCCAATTGCTAGATATCTTTCAAACCCCACCCACCAACACCCTTGGGTTTAGCTATTCTTTTCCACTATAATAAGGCAATGCTATCTATTTCCTTTTTAGTTCTCTATGAGAAATGGAAGAAGTTCATTATAATATTTTCCGACATCTCCACAAGAATGTAATGTTAATTTTTGGTTAACATGTTCTTAGCTTAGGTTAGTTACATCATATGCCCATTAATCCATAAGCAATCTCATTAAAAATAGCTGTAACTAATGTAAGAACATAAGTAATCAAAGTTGAAGACAAGCCAAGACAGTAGAACACACGAATATGGCACAAGCCATAGAAAAACCCCAAGATGGGGAAAACCCTCATCAATTATTCTTATCATTAATGTCAAATGTTCAACAGAGAGAGAAAGTACAATACTTCAAAGTGAAAATGACTTGCAAGAGAGAAGGATTAATACTACTTCCCGTAGACAAGAGGATGGTTCAAACATGGCTGTAGATATAATATTTAGTGTAGGCTTCCAAGATTGGTGACTTCTCTATAATTTAGGTAGGACTAACTAGGGCATAAACACAGTCAAATCCTACCTCATTCACTGCCTTTGATCCCTTTAATAAACTGCAGATCACTTAGTCCTTTCAAATGATGTAGCCATTAAGCCTTCTCCTAGGCTTCAAAACCCATTACACAACCTTATGATAAAGTAATCTTGACTGTGGATTTCTTGCTGTAGGTTCTCGGCCTCCTAGACAGGGTTATTAAGGCATGCGGCCTAGCTGGAGGAGACCCAAACTAATGCGGATAGATTCAAGGAGAACAATACCTCCACAACTGTCCCAAGTTGTCATCAAATTCACCCTCAACAGGCGTGACTTATTTATGTTCAAACTTGGTCCTTTGATGAAGATAAGTGAGCCCAGAATATAGTATAGATAAGCCCAAACTACTTTCGGCCTTCTGCCTGTGGAACACAACCCGTGAAGGAAACTGAACCGATCCAAAACTTTCTCTCATCACCTTCGATGGAAACCTCCTTTCATTTGCAGCTATTTTAGAGAGAAGAATAGGATGTTTGAAATGAGGATGAAGGCTCCTCTTTCTATACACAAGATGGAGGGAAGGCCGAGCTTAAATTTTGGAGGCGAATTTGAAATTTAAATTTTCAAATTTTCCCACCTAAGCTAAATCTTAAATCATAGAATTTATTTTTGAATAAACAAATATTTTTTTTGAACAAATATCTTCAGATCTAGGTCATTTCAATGCTTCTTTTCTGTGGAGGAGGTCTCTAATCCATTGGAAGGATAGTATTGAAGGCATTGAGCTTAATTTTCATATCTTGGTTGTAGTCCAACCACATTTTGTCTCCTACAACACATTCTAGATCCAGATCTGCGTAATTTCATAAGGAGCAGTTCCAGGGTGGTTCAATACATCATTTGGAGAGCTGATTTTCCAAGTGCTGGGGATTTTCCCTTCACTTTGGAGATCTATTGGTGGAGGCTATTATTTTTCATATGTCAGATTAAACACACTTTCCATATCTGTAATTTTCAGTGGATCTGCAGTCTTAGATCTCAGATCTACACTTTGTACATGGTGTTTTGCTGAAAACCCCAAGGGGGTTCATTAGAGGAGCCTATATAGTCAATGGATCTGATACAGATCTAAATTTTTATGCACATATCAGCTCTATATCTGATGTACAACTTAGTGCTATTGCAAGAGTAATAAAATAACGCTGTCAAGGTATTTCCAGTTTTTATTCATGGTTGAAGCCCCTCTTTTTGCATGATTTTTGGACAATTATGGCCTAGGAGGCTTGTTTAACTAAGCTACCATGATTTGTTTCAGATATCCTTTTGTATCTGGTTGTTATAATGTATTAATAAATGGATCCATGGGCTGCATTTAAATATTATTTCATACATCTCTAAAAAATATGTTTTTACTGCATGTATTGCTAATTTTCCCGTTTGGGAATATTATAGTGGCATCGGAGTATAATCTTGGCTCAACCTGTGAGTTTTCAGCCAATATGATATAAGAAGAATAAGAGACGGAGAAAGAGATCAGAATGATGGAAGGAATGAGTTTCATCTTATCTCTTTTCAGATCTAAGAAGGACCTCACCAAGGAGGCGAAGTAGAGAAAAATGGAGAAAAGAAGTGAAACCACATCATGGTTTCAAGATGAAGAAGGCCCATGTACTTCCTATTAGCAAAATAAGATCCGGTATTGCATAAAGCTACAAAGAAACATACTATGGCCTTTTACTTTGAAGACAAGAGGCATAGATATGGAGAACACTTATATCATGAGATTCTAAGTGAGTATCTTGCAGAATATAAGTCTCAACCTAGAGATTTCAAGGAGAATCTAACTCTCCCACAGTTCATTCAGCTCAAAGAAGAAAGGAGACCTTGTAGCAATAGAAGGAAGAAGGGAAATAGATTTCTATTTTCTACCTTTGATGGGTCATTCTCATGCACATCAAGGGCTTGGGGAATGAGGTTGGATGCATTTTTACTACTACATCCAGTAGTAGAGAAAGAAGCTATTGATATTGCAGCGCTGCACCTTGAGAGTGAAGCAAACATTTGGTGGTTCAGCCATTTGAGTCATGCAAGAGTGATTTCATTTGAATATTTTACTCAAAGGTTGATTAAGAATTTTGAAAAGAAGAAATCAAAGGAGAAGAAGCCTTCACCACCACTTGCTGCAAGAGCACTTATATCAGGAGAAAGAACACTTGCACCTTTGCAAAGTAGTCTTGATCTCTTGACATTTAGAGTCCCATGCACCATTCTGGAGATGCATGAGGAGGAGGAGACTTATACCAGTGCTGATGAAGCCATAGAAGAGCAACCATCATCATCAGTAGTTGGGGAAGCCATCACACTGGAGGAAGGAACCCTTGTATCAGTACAAGATGTTCCCAAGCTTTACCAAGGTATGCACATGTTTCCATTTTCTGTTACTTCAACACATCATATGGAGGATTGTGGGAATATACCATTGCATGACCTAGGGTCAAAGTACATTGATGATTTGGAGCAGCAGACTGTTACTGCACTGAGCAGCCTTGATTTTTTCAAGGAGAAGATATACAGTCATCCTAGTGTATCATTGTTGAGCTGCACACAACTATTGGGGTTGGAGTGTAGATTCTTGGAGGATGGGATGAGTATTGTCCTAAACCATGCCATGTAGAACTATGTGTTTAGCATTGAGTATGATCTTAAGATAGCAGATGCACCATCATGGAGATCAACAGCACTGTCATTGAGAAGCAGTGATGAGTTGGGGGCCTAACCATTATTGGATAATTCCAATGACCTTTCTACATGTATAGCAGAGGATAGGCAGATGGTGGATGAGAAGCATATTATTTTCCATTGTTATGATGGATCTTTCTTGATGAGCACTTCATTGCTCAATGAGAAGGTTTTTCCTTCAGTATATTTGGATCCTTATGGGGTCAACTTGGTCATTGAGGAGTGGTCTTAATTTGGAGATCTCCAGGAGATTGCATTTCAACATCCCATGAAATGCAAAGACAAAAATCTGATTTGGGAGGATGGTGTTCTCCATTGGAGGAATGCCACTTTTGGACATGATGATAGACACTCACCATTGGTTGGATGGGTGATGTTGATGAGCAAGAGGTTGGGAAACCACTTGCAGATTTATGACACTGGGCAGCAGGAGGAAAGATTTCATTGGTTACTCTTGAAAGAGTTTGGTCATCATATGACACATTCTATTTCAAAGAGTTGGTGGGTGGATGGAACTTGGAATGGCACTTACATCATATGGTAGCAAGGAGTTTGGGTGTATTGGGGTGATGTGATATCTTTCATATCAACTATCATGTTGTTGCTCCATGACTTATATGGTGATGGTGTAGGGAGGCAACAAGAGTTGTTGTTGCTTTGGTTGTTCTTGAGAGAGTATGGGCTGATTTTCTCCCATACTTTGCATGATGTTGCAGGAGTAGGAGATGGCACTATCATGGTGCAAAGGGGCTACTCATTAGCTTTGGAGGATCAAGAGGTAATTCCACTTTGGAGGGAATCTCCCACATATAGCAGCATTATGATTGATAGCTTTAACATGTGGCATGTCAAAGAATGTAGTTATGAGATGACAGAAGCCTTATTGCAAAGGAAAAAAGCGTTGTCACTTGGGAGCTTGGGTTTGTTGATGGAGTGTCCCCAGGATCACTTCACATATGATGCACTTGATGGGAAAGTATGAGGTGAGAGTGATGGAGTAGTGGATGGAGACATCTATTACCATGATATGATATTCTTGACTTGAACTTTCAAGCATAAGAAGACAGATCTTCATGTAGCACATAGTTCATTCCTCTTCATGGGAATATATCATACCACTATGGAGGGCTCATTCATGGATCTTATTATCAAATTACTCTCAGTACATGGTAATAATTGTGTTTTTGCACTTATTGATTATCTCACACAATATTTGCATTCTCTTACCATCTCTATAAAGTGCATTGCTCCACAAGAGGGCGAGCTTCTATTTGGGCTTCATGGTCATTTTGGGACCAACATCTATGATGGAGAGAGCCATTTCTTGTATGGCTTTGGGCAAGTGTTGTACTATTTCCTGTATGTTGAGTTGATATGAAATGCCATTTACTATTCACTAGTAAGTGTGATGACATGTACAACTAGCAATTTGTTGGGAGACAACTTCCCACATCATGTTCTGAAACTGCAGTTGGTAAAACTGCACCATGACTACTTGAGAAACTGTTGGTACCTTCTAGAACTATGTAAAACCTTCATTAATTCTCTTATTTTGTTTCCATATGATGATAATAACGCCATGCTCATTTTGTATGGAATGATTTGGGCAAGCACCAAAGGGTGGAACTTTGAGGACCCTATTTCCTTTTTGCATATGAAGGAAAAATTATTGCAGCCCATATTCAACATCAGCTTTACACTTATCATAAGTAGATAGAGAGACAATGTGGGATGGACATTTTGATCCATCATATTCAATTATGTAGCCCACCTTCTTTTTAGGAGCCTAAGGTGGAGGAGATGTTTCAGGAGTTACCATGTTGGAGGGTGACTCACTTTTTGTGGATGATAGCTTGGGGATGGAGGCTTAACATGGGGATTATGGTTCCAAATATATTTCAGATTCCATGCCTCAAGAAGGCATCTAAACCACATATATTTTTTTCCATGGATATCCCACTTTTTCATGATGAGAGCCATTTGGATTTTTCACCAAAGGCATACTTATACACATGGGAGGAACAACTTGAGGACATATTGTTGAAAGAGAATCTTGTTCTTTGAAGGAACTTATCACTTGAGGATGCTACAAGAGGAAGAGGAGAGGCTCTTAAATTCTATCCTTGCAGTTTCTTGAGGACAAGCAACATTTGGGAGGGGAGGAATGTAGTGTTCCTAAATTAGCATGCAACTAATTGGAATATTAATTTTGCTCTTAACATGTAGTTAGATGAATAAATGGGTAGGGAGGCCTATAAATATTTTTAGCAACAATAAAATCCCTCTTAATGTGAAAAGGGATGATATTCATAGCTAGATAAAGCACCTTCATGTGTGAACAAGGGCTAATGCATGTGGACAAAGTCAAGTTTGACCAAGTCAACAGAGCTAGAATGGAGGGATTGGATCATTAATAAAGACAACCCAGTGGGAATATGGATCAGTTTAGATAGCTATATTAAAGCCACCTTGAGTGTGGAAGAATACATTGCATGGATATCAAGTCAAGGTCGACCAAATCAAACAACGTTGTTATGGAGGAGTGGCATTGATGATGGGACAACACAGTTTTGGAGGGAGATTGATTGTGTGATGATGGAAAACCTAATGAGGGGGAACCAAGGTGAGAAGGCTCACATTGTTTATAAGGAAGAGGATGGAAACCATATGGGGTTAGCTTATGATGATAATTTTCTAATTATATGGTCTGTTTAGACATATACTTTATCTTCTTGTTTAGCTGAGATTGAATTTTGTTTAGCATTAGGTGTTCCTGATCGGGAATCCCACCTCTTCCATTGAGTAGCTCTTGGAGGAGTCTCACACCATATTTTCCACTATCTGGTTGAAGGCCAAGCTTCATCATCCTTTGATAGTGCATATCCTATTGAGGGTTTGTCTATTTCAGTAAGCTGCAAAAAGTGGAGACTAGATCTTCAGATCTAGGCCATTTTAGTGCTTCTTTTCTATGGAGGAGGTTTCTAATCCATTGTAAGAACAATATTGAAGGCATTGAGCTTCATTTTCATATCTTCGTTGTAGGCCAACCACATTTTGTCCCCTATAGTGCAGTATAGATCCAGATCTGCGTAATTTATGAAGGAGCAGTTGTAGGGTGGTTCAGTACACCATTTGGAGAGATGATTTCTAAGTGTTGGGGATCTGCCCTTCACTTTAGAGATCTATTGGTGGAGGATATTATTTTTCATATGTCAAATCAGCCACACTTTCCATATCTGTAATTTTCAGTGGATCTGCAGTCTTAGATCTCATATCTACACTTTGTACATGGTGTTTTGCTGAAAACCCCAAGGGGGTTAATTAGAGGAGCCTATATAGTGCATGGATCTGATACAGATCTAAATTTTTATGCACATAGCAGCTCTAGATATGATTCACAACTTACCGATGTTGCAGGAGTAATAAAATAACGTTGTCAGGGTATTTCCAGTTTTTATTCATGGTTGCAGCCCCTCTTTTTGCATGATTTTTGGACTATTATGGCCTGGGAGGCTTGTTTCACTAAGCTACCATGATTTGTTTCAGATATCCTTTTTTATATGGTTGTTATAATGTATTAATGAATGGATCCATGGGTTTCATTTAACTATTATTTCATACATCTCTGAAAAATGCATTTTTACTACATGTATTGTTGATTTTCCCATTTGGGAATATTACAGTTCGGCTCAATGAGGCAATGGGCTTAAACTCTCTCTCAACAATGGAGTATTCTCTGGTTTCTTCAACACACCAGCTATAACTAATAACTTTTCAGCTAGCTGAAACAATGTGAGGAAGAAGAATTTATAAGAGAGGAGGAGGAGGTTATGGATCCACATAAGGTGGAGGAGGGGTCTATCCCTTTGGGGAGTTTCATATTTGTAGGAACTAATAGGCCAAAGGGAGAAACTCAACTTTATCCAGTCGAACAAACGATCATGATTGTGCTCACGAAGTTATTAAAGCATAGAAGCTTCACTTCTGTTTTAAAAAAAATTCCAAAAGAAGCTTGGCGCGGGTGCCCTTCTGAGACAAAGTGCCAATGGGCACGAGGCTCGGTGTTAATTTCTTCATGGGTTCGAGGCCATAACTGTCTACCAACACCAACCCAAAATCATAGGTTTTTGAAGCTTTGCTTGAGGAATGATCAACAGAGTTTATGTTCTTGACATGCCAAGGGATGAAATGACATTTATGGCAATGTATGACAGTACATAGGGGTCACTGAAATGGTCCTCCAATGTTCGGGATGGGGACTATAGGGACGGTGAAAAACTATTGTGTAACAGATGCCCCCTAAAGCATGAAGTCCGAGAGAGAGAGGGAGGGGTGAAATTATTTATGAGAACATGCCCAAACCAAAACGCCACCGTCAGAAAAACTACAAGATAAAATACAACTGATATATCTGTTACATGAATATGTGGCATGGGTGCAACCATTCATAATAGAGAACATAGAATAAGATCCAAGGTATGGACGCAGCCATCTAGTGAGAAGGATCATCAAATAGACTCAGGTATGGTCACAACCATCCAATTAGAAGAGTCATGCATATAGTCATGATAAACCAAATCGTCCCGCAACCTAGATTTCATTAGACAAAACCTAGGGTCTTGCACTCCATCTCGACCTGAATAAGTAAAAATTCAAGCATACAAATGAATGAGCTGAAGTCTAACATGCAATAAAATCACCTGATTACTAAACAATGATGAAAGTTGTTGACAGGTGCAAGAGAGACGACCAATCATGACAATGGTTCTTAAGGTACTGCTAGTACAATCCATGGAATGTGAACAATGAGCTGGATTTGAAAACCCGCAGAAACACTCGATCGAAGGCCAATGATGAGAACCTGTCGTCGAATGCGAAGAACTTTCCATTGAGGCATGCAACCTCTAAGGTACCAGAAGGGAGTCTCTAGATCAACTTCCTAGATGACGAGCTAAAATCGACAGGAAGTGATTTGTCGAAGGAGGGCCATAATGTTTCCCACATCATCGACATGAGATAGAGGAATAAGATGATAATGAATCAGGACTGAACAAAGGATCAGGGGTTGAAAACTTCAGAAGGAACTTCTCTTGAATATATTGGTGACACGACTCCAGAATTTGGAAGTATTTGAAATTAAGGGATCTGAGGTCATGATGACGTGGCGAAGAGCAGATGAGAGGTCAAAAACAGATAACCCAAACCCATGGAGGAAAAATGATGAATGTGGGATGTCCCCAACCTGACATGAACTCCAAACAAGTGTCATGTTCAAGGGTGACATACTACCGATATGACTAAGAACTGGTTCCATTTTCCCCCACCATTGCTGGCGAGTACCCCAATTATTTTTGGAAACAAGCTTGAAGGGGATGTCATATGCTTGCCATGTAAGTTTTTCCTTCGGAAAAATCCATCCTAGTACATTTTACGAACCCTAGGAAGGAGGAACTCAGTAACGTCATGGTGACAATTTCTGATGTCGTTTAGTTTTAATGAGTCTGACAAAGGAATAAATCGATATCTTTTCATGTTTAGAGAGTTTGAAAAGAAGCGGAAAAAAAAACTCCAATAGGTCCCTTTTCATATGTAGTCTCACAAATCTAAAAAGGTAGAAAACAATATCTGAGAGAACCTCTTAGCCATGTTCGACTAAGGTATTCCTTTTTCGTAAATAATTCGTCCCATTTCGAAAAAAGGGGTAAACATATACTGGGCATATTATGTGTCACAACATTTTAACGAGTTCAAAATGAAAAGAGTCTCGGCAATCTTTTCAATTTTTGAGAGTCTAAAAAGAGCTGAAAGATGACTCTAGGGGGTGAATTTTCGTGTTTTTACTAAGTCCGAAAAAGTAATAAAATACAACTCGTTGTGTCATCGTTGCCATTTTTTAGGACCTGTTGCTACACAAAAAACAAACATAAAACCCATTTTTCGTGATAAATAATAAAATAATCGAAAAACATGTATAAAACCTAGTTAGGGTTTGGGAAAAGGTTATAAAATGATGAAAATAGTAAAAACAATTTACTTTTCACCTTTTCACCTTCTTGTGAGAATTTTACCATTTTTATTGTGAACTTTGTGGAGCCAACAACAGGAAATCCAGGTGGCCATTTGCGAATCCATTTTCTCCAGGTATGAGCTCTGATCTTTTCCTCAATTTCAAGCCATTTTCCATTCTCTGTTTTTATGATTTGATACATTTTAGGGGATATTTTGTAATGGCTTGGTCACAACGATCAACGCGGGTTCCGAGCACGAAGTCGCACCCAACCCCGCAAAATTTAAAATGGGAGGCACCAATCGGCGCTGTTGTTTCCAAAACAGCAGTGCCAACCACCGCAAAAAAAAATTTCCCAAATTTCTCCTAAAACACCTGATTTAAATGGTTCAAATATCAATCTTGTGGCTAATGGAAGCCTCAATTATGGTTTTGCAAGGAAATCAACAACCAAAATGGTCATAGAGTGGAAATAACGAGAACATGGGGAAGAATATGAACAAGCCATGGGAAATGAGAGATGTATGGATGCCCTGAGAAAATGCGAGCTCTTGAAATTCTTCCTAACACCATGTCTAAGAGCTCAGCTGGAACTATTGCAGTACCTGATTAGTGTGTGGGACATTAATCGAGAAATATTTTTTATTCATGACCAAGAGTTGGAGATGGAAGTCTCTGACATTTATTTCATTATTGGATTGTCACGGAGGGGAGAGAAACTGATCTTGACAGGTACTTGGCCTCTTGGAGAGAGAATGGGCATGCTAATAGAAAGAGTGTGTCCAGGAGCAAAGAAAGGATCAAAAAGAGGAAAAGTAGATATTCAGAAAATACCTGATTTAGCACTCAGGGTAATGATACACACTATAACTCGGGCCGCTGGATCTCAGGATCCTCATGAAGCTATAAAGACATGGCTTCAACTTTCCATGGATTGCATGGCTCCAAGCATCTACAATTGGGTGGAAGCCATAACAATCAACTTCAAGCATCAACTAACAAAATGCAAGAATGGAAAGTTGAAACAATTCAGATATAGGTCCATCCTGATACTGTTCATCCTGAAATGATTACCGATATTCCAGCGCTAGGAGGTGATAGTACCTACACCACCAACACGAGAGCCACAGATGGTCCTTTGGGCAGAGTTGATGCCCCTATCTGGAGGTGGTCAACATATGTCATGGAGACCAAAATTTTTTGACTGGCTCCGCTGATAGCTCATCGTGGTAGAGGACTAGCCATACACCAGTACCGATTTCATGGGTGATCCAGACCTTCCACTCCCGAAAGGATATGACTGGGATGATGATTTGGGTAAAAACTCATTTTTATTTTATTTTATGAGTATTATGAATTTTTTTTTTTACATGTGTTCTGACATTTATCTATGCATTGTAGATGTTGGCCCAGAGAGACTTGCAGGGATGTCCCCCATAGCACGGAGGGTCCCATGTGATTTCGAAGCGACCCCTCATGGTTAGGGGAGTGACAAAGAAGAGATCGCACGCAACTTGGAGGGACTCACAAGTGGGATCACAACTTATGTGAGATTTGAGGATGTTCCTCGTGCTTACTAGAGGCATACTGCAAGGGTGTCTAACTGCATCCACTGACTACTGAGGTGGGTCGTGCGTTCGGTAATGTGATAACATGAGCAACATGTGGATTAGACGCCTAGGTTTCATTTCTACATATTTTTGGAGAGACATGATGTCTTAGGATGTAACCAAAAACACATATATTTTTTGAACTTATGATGTACATGGATGCAAACAATCGATAAATATGTGTGTGTGTGTGTGCTTATTTTCTTGTCTAAATCTTACTATGTGATGATGATGCTTTTAAAAATTTCGCAAATGTCTATCTAATATAATAATGGCTACTGCATCAGTTAACGTATTCATTATTCTAGGAATATGTTGATATGTGATATAATCAAAATTCCTTTCTAATAAATGAACACGCAAATACATCCTTAAAATTTGAGGGTTTCTAATAGAATAATGCCCATTGAGCTGGAAAACAACAAGCTAAGAGTCTAGGTTCACAATTAATTCATGAACGTCAAGAGCAATAGCTTCAGTTAGGATTTCGATGACTGCAGTGTATTCAACGACATTGTTGGTTGTTCATCCTAGACAAATACCTTGAAGGTTTAATAACTCACCATTAGGATCATAAATTACCCAAGTCACAGATGATATATTTTTGTTACTGCAGGAGGCACCATCAGTGAAATCGACATAAGGAGTGATAGACATCTGCACTGCAAGCAAAGAGATAATAAGCAAGAAAAACTGCTTGCAAAGCACACCAAGCCAAGAAATTTAAAAAAAAAAATGAAAAAAACACCTATGTACAAAAGGACATGCACGAGAAACTCATGCATAATATTTTTTGAGGTATAACCCATTTCTGGGCTGATCCAAGGGATAGCCTTCATAGTCAATAAGCTCATAGGCCTCGTTATGAAAAAAACACTTAGCGATGTAGGGCTGATGCCACATGGGTTCAAATTTACCTGCCCCCAGCTTATCATGAGCTTGGTTATACAAGAGGACTAAATCTCCTTCTACGAAGGTACGAGGGGAAACCGTCTGGTCAAAATGACCTTTGACCCGCTTTTTTTGTGCTTATATTACTAGAGCAGCAAAGAGACGAGTTTCACCAATCCTCTCCAAATATAGAAGATGTTCTTCCTTTGGTGGGGTATTAGGCAATAATTCAACAAATATATTGAGGGAAGGAATTTCGCGTTCAATTGGAAGGGTAGTTTCAGACCATAAACAAGTTAAAATGGGGTGAATCTGGTTGCATCCTTCACCGAGGTTCGGTAAGCCCAGAGAGTTGAAAACAACATGAGATGCCAATTTGACTTGTGCATCCCAATCGTACGTTGAAGCATGGTGACTAAAACTTTGTTCACGGCTTCAACCTGGCCATTGGCATGGGGGTAGTATGGCGTTGAGCTGTCGTGATGCAATCCCAATTTAGCAGTCAACTCAACCATCATATAATGGCAAAAATGGGAACAGGACGCCTTGCTTAAGTAATCGCGTGAAACCTTTGGCTACTTCAACATAGTTCAATATGAAACGACGTAGGAAATTAGCTTTCCCTTGCAAACTCTACTACTGATGTAAGGAGGAAGGGGAGGGGAGATTAACAATAGCTTTGACCTTAAGATTATCAAGATGAATTCTGTATTTAGAGACGACAAACCCAAGGAGTCTGCCGAAATTGATGTAGAAAACACATTTATGCAGATTAAGCCGTATGTTGTAGCGTCTACAACGAAGAAATATTTGACGGAGGTGATCCAGGTGATCCTTACACTTAGCAGAATGAGTCGGAAGGTCATCTAGGTAAGGTTGAACAATGTGCTTAATATCATGAAAAGCGTATGACATTGCTCATTGGAATGTCACACAAGCATTCTTCAGGCCAAAAGGGAGCTTCTTGTATGCGAAGGTGCCCATGGACAGATGAAGGCAGTCTTATGTTGATCAGCTGATAGAATATTGATATGGTTATAACTAGAAAACACGTCCATAAGGGAAAATATCTCACTCCCAGCACATTCGTCAATGATATGGTCGATGAAGGGAGTGGGATAGTTATCCTTAGGACAAGCACGATTGATATAAAAGTAATCCACACATAATCGAATAGTACCTTGGTTTTTATCCACAGGGATGATGTTAGAGACTCAATCTATCAAGGGGATCAGATAAATGAAGCCAGCCTTGAGAAGCTTTTCAACTTCTAAGAGACTAGTATAGACTTGGATCTCATCTGGAGAACAGGTCACTTAAATGTGGATGTTCTCGACAACCCCCGGTTTAACGGAGATGTCGATATGCATTGTTTGATTAATATTCCCCATGTTGCCTTCCGAAAATAATTCATGTGTCAATATGGGCAATTGAAGTGGATGGGAAGGAGCTTGGGAAGAGAATTTCTCAAGACAAGTAGACATGGCTCCAAGGCCAGACATAAATAATGAACGATGATGACTATCGTCCTAGGGAGGATCCTCAAGAGACATGGTTTCCACAATGGCTTCATTAGTTGGAAACGTCTCATTTAAGGGATCAGGATAATCCGAAGCACCGAGCCAAGGGGATTGAGAATACATGTCGAGAGACACACTCTAAAGAGTATGAACAGAAGGAGGACGAGTCGAAGCTGAAATAATTTCACAATAATCAATTTCTATTGGGCTTAACACCATCGCATCACCAAACAAATCAACTTGTTCAAGCGAAGGGATGATCCATGGATCAAAATACGTGGAGATCATGTTGACCTGAGCAGTGTTGGGCAGAGGAAGAGAAAAGAGACCCATAAGGGTGGGATATTTGAAAAGTCCCGGCCCCATGCTTTCATAAGGCATAGGAATACGGTCTAAATATAAAACGTTGCTCTCAGAGGAGGTGGAAGTGAAAAAGGATAACTGATCATCAGTGGTGATATTTCCTTCTTGTGGAAATTGAATAACATGAAAGAGAGTGGATGGTACACATAGCATGGCATGAGTCCAACTGCAACCAAGGAGAAGATTATAATTGAGCTTGGCGTCAATGAATTCAACCTCATCATTAACCATTTTTCCTTCCAACGTTATAGGTAAGCTGGTGAGGAGACCAAGAGGGCGAGGTTCCCTTCCGTCGAAAGCTTCTAAAGCATTTGGAGATTGGTTAAGGGTCGAAGAACCAATGGCTTTCCAACATGTAACGAACATGATGCAGGTAGATGCACCTTCTTCCACAACCGCTCGATGCATATTATTACCATTAATCCCAACTTGGATAATCAAAGCAAGCTGGTGAGGGAGATGTAGAATGAAATTCTCTAGATTGAAAGTGATAAAGGCTTGAATCAGTGGGTTCAACCCCTCCAACAACAGATAGCAAAGCCTTCCGTTGTGACAGACAGCTCTGAAGCACCTCCAAAGCGGACATAGCGAATGACACCTGAACTAAATCTTCAACAATATTGTAATGTTGAGTGGAACGAGCATTTGTGTATAGGAGGAATTACGGGGCACACCTTTAGAAGGTGGCCGTACAATGGGCTCGGGACTGGGCCTTTCAATGTGAAGAGGGCTAGAAGCAAGCAGGGGAGGAGGACCATCTGTGATCTCTTTCTCTGCTACTTGACGTAGTTCGGTATAATCCTTCGATCTGGTAGCGATAGATATGGGTGTAGCACCATTCATCATGAAAACCTGAGAGCCAAAAGGGGCGGAGAACTGAGGTTTATCCACCATCTGATTTTTCTGTGATGGGAATGGTTCTTTAAGAACAATCAGAGTTCCTTGAGTTCCTTTGAGCAGTCGACTCACCTCAGCCCGTCATGGACAGCCCTTGGTGTAATGCTCGTCGTCACATATCAGACAAGGATACTTCGGTTTACGCTTTGAGCCATCATCAGTACTAGGTTGAGGAGAATTCTGTTTTGGGGTATCAGCTTTGGCCTTTCTTTTACCCTTCTTCTTACTTTTGGAGGCTTTATCCACAGGGGTGGACTAGATGACATTCACTTCCGCAGGCTTACCAGGATTGAAAGGTGGCTCAGAAGTAGTATTGGTGGAAGAATTAAATTTATGCTTCACAGGATTGGGAGAAGAATAAGAAGACTTACGAGAAATATGAGAAATGAAACCAATGATACCGTCGACAGATGGTGTCACCGGTGCTTTGGTAGTTCTAGCTCGTGGAGCATTAGGAAAGAGATAATAAACTGTGCCAGACTAGGAGTACACTAGATCAAGGTACTGGGCACGAGAAATGGCTTGCTCTTCAATGACACATGCCCCCATAAGCAATGTCCTTAGCTATCAAGATGACAAAAGAGGTAGTGAACCAGTGAGTCAGGAGCTAATTAGGAATTTCGAACTTGATCAGTCGATGATGACGTCTCCATTCATGAATATGATCATAGATATGGATAGTCGTGTCTTATTTTAAGGATGTAAGGAGGTGCATTCTCATTTCATAGCAAACCAACAACTAAAAGTGTGTGAGGAATGCCATCGCAAGAGAATTTAAATCTTGAAAAATACCACGAGAAAGTTCAATGTACCACTTCACAGTGGCACCCATGAGAGTCCTTTGGAAAAGATGTAATCAAATAGAATCATCAATCCAAGAGTTAGAGGAGCACCATAGGTGGTACGTCATAGCATGCGCCTGGGGGTCTTCTCCAGACTTGCCCTCAAACTTAGGACAATCACCAGGAATCTTGGTGGGACCCAGAGTCCAATTCGGATTATGAAGAATAGGATCGTTTTTAAACTTTGACACATCAGGCAATTCCAGCATAACAAGGAAAGGAAATTTCGGATTGAAGGGCATTGCAGGCCTTTGATAGAGACCAATGTTGTAATTCCAACTGGGATGGGAGAAATTTCGAGCCCATATGTTCTGTCCCGGAGGATTTTTTCCATAGGGGTAATTATTTAGATAATTCTTCCCATAAACCTATTGAGGACCGGGGTATTGATTCTGAGTGAACCATTGAGGTCTAGTTTGAGAAACATATATATTTTGTTGTGGGATGTAATCAGTGCCTTGGGTGGACCTTGTACCATCGAAGGCTAACCTTGGGAGACCATCAGTTGGCCTTGAGGAATAAAAGGTTGGCCCTGAGGCTACACAAGCTTTCTGTGGGGTGCAGGTTGGCCTGGGTACTGAGGTTGAATAGGCTGTCCCTAGGGTGTAGGTTGGCCCGGATGTTGAGATCCACCAAGTTTCCCCTAGGGTACAGGTTGGCTCGATGGTTGAGATGAGCCAAGTCGCCCCTGAAGACCAGGTTGGCTCGACTAACCAATGGAGGGTTGAACTTGTTGTACAAAATTTGAGCCTTGTTGAACGTAAGGTTGGTTCTGTTGCACGAAAGGTTGTCCCTAAGGCGGGTAGGTTTGCCCCTAGGTAACATAAAATTCTCCCTACTGAACATAAGGTTGGCCAGTAGGACCGTAGGGTTATCCCTGTTGGATTGAAGGTTATCCCTGAAAGGGTTGTCCTTGTGGGCCATAGGGTTGTCCCTGAAGATATGTGAACTGGTTGGGCCGAACCGACATTTGAGGGGTTTGAACATACAATGGACCCTGTGGGTGAGGCCCATGGTAATAGATGTGATTTCCGTGCTCATCGTAGCACTGCGGTGGATTGACGGGAGCTTGAACCTACTAAGAACCCTAGGGGAAGTAATTCTGATGTTGAATAGCCATCATATACTGGTCGTACGTCAAACCTCCCAGAATGGGATTAGAGGAGATAGGTGCACTACCAGTAGATTGATGGACTCCCGATACGTGAGGCTGTGATCCACTCACGACGAGTCCTATAGGCATCATGGAAGCATTAGGGGTAATTCCACTCGTAGCAGAAGATGGTGGTAATGACGGAATCACCCTAGTGGACGGTGTGGAGGAAGCCACACAAACAGTAGGCTGGGTTTGGACAGACGTAACCACCATCGAAACAATGGAAATTGAAGAGGATGGACCTGACACAAATGATCCCACAGAAGGAGCTGTCGTACTTGACCAAAATGGATTCTGATACAAATATGTAGCACCAGAAATTATCTGACCCAAAGTACGATAACCAACCGGAAGTGATGAAGGTTGAGAGGAAGGTTTATTTTTGACATAAGGAAAATTCTCCGGAGGGAATTGATATTCTCCCGTAGAAACATAAGTCTCTTCACTACTAATAGAACTTGTGGCATCCATATTTGATGAAGACATGTTTTCGACGAATAGGCGATGAGCGGTGGCAAGTAAAGCATGTGTTAATGGTGACACAGGTGGTGCTGAGGGATCTTCCCTTAAAAGGACCAAGTGTTTGGAGGTTGCCAATTGATATCAAATGGTTCCTCAGGGGGATACTAAGTGGCAAGAGGTTGAATGCTTGGAATGATGGCATGCCAGTAGCCTAGAGTCCCAACAGACTGAGGTGTCTCCGAAGAAACTTCGGGGGAAGGTTCTTCACTACGAGGTAATGAAGAGGACAATGAAACTGGTGGTTTTGCGACCGTGACTTTGTCTCAAAAATAAGGATAGAAAAGATATGATCAATTCGAGGCTTTAAGAACAATCACTAAGGAATCACTCATGAACATGCCAAGAAAATAACTTTAATGGGCGTGTGTTCGCGGGTAATTAATTTTATGACACTGAAACAAAACTCGGCCTTTTCATATTTTAAGAGTCGAGAAAAGGAAAAAAAGGTGACTCTAGTCACTTTCAGTTTCGACGAGCTTGAAAGGACAATTGCTCAATGATATTTTCAAAATTTAAAGATTCACAGAAAGATCAAAATGACTACTCGGGAACTTTAAGAAAGAGTGTGTACCAAGCTCCCGTGAACTACAATATACACCTTGGTCATCAAATGAAAGAGAAATGACTAAGGACTTAACATACGTGCAGGAAATCTCCCCGATTGTTGTGTTCGGTGTATCACAGTTATAGGTTGGCAAACTCGGCTTCCTATAGATAAAGGATTGCAACCTATGAGGGTCTCCCTTTATATACACGACGGTATGGGGAGCACAAGTCTGTACTAGCACTGTCTAATGCCAGATGGCAAGTGACAACTACTAGGTTTAACGACGTTGGAACACGTCACTAGCCTAGACCTCTAAGTATGAGCGTTAAGTTTCAATGCTTCCTTAGATTGATTGAGTTCATTTTAAAGTTTATCTTGAAATTATGTTTCAGTTTCAAGGCCTTACCGAATGTAATCTCAAATCTCTAATGAAAAACTATATGAGAGAAAGAATACCATTTCAATTCGATGAAAAACTAACTAAGAGAGGGATAAAGGTTGACAACAAAGCATCAATCAATCGAATGCATGAATAATACTTTCCTTTATGATACTAACACAACCAAAGTGGAAAACGAAAAATGATTCTTTTGTTTTTCACTTTTCTAATTAAGAAGAAACCTACTAAAGCAAAAGAGTACTTTTCATTTTCAAACAAAGAGAAAAAATGCAAATTTTGTTCTTTTGTATGAATGAGGAGCACTAATGAAATGCTACACTAAAAGGACAAAACAAACACTAGCTTTGAGAAACTCGAATAGAATGACCAAAATACAAAGAGAACAATCCAAAGAGAATGTAAAACACACTCAAAACTAGACATGCATCTCTTCACGCAGGAAAGGACTTTAAAGTCGACTCAATGAGAAATGTGATATATGCTCAGGGCGATGGAGGGGGGGTCAAACGAACACTAGAATGACAGTTTGAAAATCCAACAACACGTAGAATTGAAGGAAGAGACCAAACAATCAGACAATAAGCTGAAAATATGAATGACTAAACCGACTCATAAACGGCTCGCAGTCTCAGCAAACATGTGGCCAAACAAGCAATAAAAGACACCTAGAAACCCTAGGATGAAAAGGCACATTGATCCGATGAGTGACAACCTACCGAGACGAAAGAGACAGGGAAGTAAAAATTAATCAAAGTGGGTTAATTCAGGGAGAAAAAACTAATCCAGAGGGTAAGACGCACCAGAAACTCGGACAAGAAGCCTAAAAAATAAACCTATAGGATTCTACGTGACTGTTCAACAGTAATACACGCTGAACAAGGGAAATCACACCCATGCCAAAGGCAACACACACTAATCATTGCGACTGTCAGGAAAAAAACAACGTCGAGTGAGGAAACCCAAGAAAGGAGAAAAGGCAACTGAGGAAAATCCAGGTTTATCACTCTAAGAATAGGTGGAGTGGCTTGAAAGAGTTAAATAAGAAAAAAAAAATAGAGAAATGACAGTACGACCAAATTTGGTCAGACAAGAAAAAATCCTAAACGAACAACAAGAGATGATAGACACACTATTTCCCAGTATGGTCTCTAACTTGTTGTGCAGGAAAATCCCCTCTGCGGACATAGGAAATCTCGCTAGCCCTAGGGTGGGTCTAGCAACAAGGGAACATGCTGAATACCTGAGTTTCTAGTTTGTAAATAAAAGATGGATTGGGATAGATATACTACCTCAGTCCAATGCTTTTGTCGTGGCACGCAGTAATGATCCTTCGATCTTTGCCTTCACGCCTTGCGCTCCGTTGGTCATAATGTCCATGCACCTGTGCAAAGATCAAGCAAACGATGACATCATACAAGCATATACATCCATCTATAACTATTCA
>JAXQQM020065087.1:0-23132 GCA_034641835.2 Pinus albicaulis | reverse complement strand
TGACAGAAACGGTTATGTGGATTAATGTTCATCTTGGCCTGAATGCCAGAAATCTGATTACATTGAGGATGTCTAAATCCTGAAGCATCTCACTGCTAATATTGAAAATGCAGCCGAAGCTTGCAAATTTCTTCCATGACAGACTATCTAAAACTTTTATTTCAGAGATTTTCCCTAACTTGAAGATACAAACAAATTTGTTTAAGAGCCAACAGTAAAACATGACAACGGAAAGCTTAAGGGATAGGTTCCCAAGATTCTTCTTCGTCTTTCATCTTGACCCCGGTAGAGAGGAGGGTAGCTTTATTGGCTTCAATGTCCGCTTGTTTATTATGAGTTCTCAGCACATGATAGTAATTCAACTTCTGAAAATCGTTTTCCATACCCTTAATTCTGGATATCAGCCTTGCTAACTTGAGATCCGAGGCTGGGGAGTTGGAAACCATTGCGTTTATAATGATCTGGGAATCCCCTATGACATTTGCTTCACTTATATTTAAATCTTTGAGGATCTTGAGGCCTTGGTAGAGGGCCAAAGCTTCAGCTTGAACGCTGGATGAGAATCCAAGCCCCCAAGCAAAGGAATGAATTTTTTCCCCAATTGGACTTACAACAACACCTCCAACACCAGCTTTGCCCGGATTGCCCTTTGCTGCCCCATCAAAAAAGAGAGAGTGCCTTGAATGTGAATTGAGCCAGTCTTGAAGGTCAGTTTCGGATTTCCTTATTTGCCATTCTTTGAGAGGAGGGACGTTTCTAACTGCTGGTTGAAATTGCAAGTCAAGGGAAGCTCCCCAAGCAATGTCCTGTTGGCTGAGATTGGAATCGTCTTTTATATCAGTCAAGCACTCCTTTAGATGACATTTAATCTTGGTTTCTAAGACCTTGTGATTCTGTTTAATATTTCTGAAGATTCTTCTGTTTCGTTCTAGCCAGATCTGCCAACAAATAACCTTTGGAAGGACAGCCCATGCAGATTTAATAAGCTGATTTTTAGAAGGGGGGCCAGGATATCTGATTGCCCAATTGGAAAAAATATCAGCAGTGGAACGAGGTAGCAAAAAGTTGGGATCCAAATTGTGAATGAAGGAGGACCAGATCTGCTTAGAGAACTTGCATTCGAGGACTAGATGGGCAGCAGTCTCTGCATTTTCATTGCACAGCGAGCAGATGGAGGGACCATAGAACCCTTTTCTCTGCAAGATGTCATACATAAGGATCTTGCCGTGGCAGAGGAGCCAAGCAAAGAAGTCGACTTTGGGCCATGAAGGGAAACGCCAAACCCCCTGCCAAGGAGCAGGGTCAGGGGGGACGTAAGGCCTCTCTTTCAGCTTGTGATATCCCATGGAGACAGTGTAACCTTTGGCATTCGGCCCCCAGCCTTTCACATATTTTTTCCTCATGCGCGTGGGTGCCGAGCCATGGAGAAGGTCCAGCAGCATGGACCATTCGAGTGTCAGGTGAGCCGGCACCTCAATTCGTTTCCACCCTGCCCAGGTAGATTCTTTCCAAAGAGAAATATCCCACAACGAACACAGTCCCTCTCTATCCATCCAGCAACACAGCGCTCTAATGGAGGCTCTGTCTTCAATTGGGTCGTTATTCATAATTTTATCAGCCCAGATATTGATCTTTTTTCCATTTCCTGGAATCCAATATGAGTGCGCATTGATCAAGGGAGCAGCTTTAACATACAGTTTGAGAAAAGACGAATAAGGAACATGGATTACATTGTCTAAACAGGAGGAACGAGGACCCCTGAAATACTTTTTCCAGAGAGCCAATTGGGCCCAACCAGGCTTGGGCGCAATGATCCTCCAAATAATCTTGGCTACCATAGCCACGTTTTGCTGACAGAGATTTTTGAAATTCAAGCCGCCCTCCCTCAGAGGCTTGGAGATGGTTTCCCAGCTGATAAGGGGAATCTTGTTTTCATTCTGTTTACCTCCCTTCCAAAAAAACCTCCGCATGAATTCTTCCATTTTTTTTTAAATACCTGTCGGAGCGAGAAGCACAACGAATTGAAATAGGGGAAGACTGGAGAGCACAGATTTAATAAGGACAGATTTGCCAGCAGTGTTGAGCCAGGAGAAGCCCCAGGCTTGGATCCTAGACTTGAATTTTTCCAGCTGAGGGAGCCAGCCTTTGCTTGTAGATTTCTTATGAAAAACAGGAAGGCCTAAATATTTAAAGGAGATCCAATTGGAGGAGGCAGCAAAACCCAAACATCTAGATAGAGCGGAGAGAAATCTGGGCGGGGTGTTCCAGCTGTAGATATGGCATTTGTTCTTATTTACCACGCTGCCAGAGACTTCACTGAAATCATCCAAAACTGCTTTAAATTTAGAGGCGGAGGAGAGAGAGGCAGCTCCCAAGAACAGTGTGTCGTCCGCAAATAGGGCGTGGTTTATATTTTTTACCCCTCTTGCAATACATAGTCCGTTGATATCTTGATCTTGCATCTTTTTGTCTAACAGGTAGCTGATGACAGAGGCTTGGATGACAAAAAGCAGGGGGGAAAGAGGACACCCCTGCCTTAGCCCTCGTGAAGCTTTGAAGAACTCAGTGGCTCTTCCATTTACAAGAGGAGCGATCCATGGCTCCGAGATGCATGCCCGGATCCATTTGATGAAATTTGCTCCAAAACCAAATTTTCTCATTACTTTTAAAAGAAAGCTATGATTTACACGATCAAAGGCATTTGCTAAATCAAGTTTAATCACCATACCTTGTTCTTTTCAAAGAAGACTTGAGTGGATTGCTTCTTGAACAAGGGTGAAATTGTCCACGATTTGCCTTCCTTGAATGAAGCCTCCTTGATTCTCCGGAATTATTTTGGGAAGAATGAGCTTCAGTCTATTTGCAATAACTTTAGTGATAATCTTGTACCCAGTATTGCATAAGGAAATCGGGCGGAATCTGCTGAAATTGTTGGCCCCTTTTTCCTTTGGTATTAGGGCTAGAAAAGCGGAGTTTGTGCTACCTTCTATTTTCTGAGCATTTTGAGACTTCTGAACCATTTTGAGCAGATCCTTTTCAACAATCGGCCAACAGACTTGAAGGAACCTGGCAGAGAAGCCATCCGGCCCGAGGGCCTTATCCGGATCCATATCAAAGAGGGCCTTTTTAACTTCGTCTTTGGTGACTTTGGCCTCAAGGATCTCATTCATACGAGGAGAAATTGCAGAAGGAATGATGTCATGCAGATCTGAGTATTGGTCCGAGTCCTTACCCTCACTATACAAGTTTTGAAAGTGAGAGAAGGCTGATTTTTTAATGTCTTCAAAATCCTTGAAGGTGACGTTATCCTCCTTAATCTCAGAAATAGTGTTGAAGCTTTTCCTGACTTGGGTTTGTTTGTGGAAAAAGGCAGAGTTCCTGTCCCTTGCTTTGAGCCAGAGATTTCGAGATTTTAATCTCCAGTATTCTTCTTCAGCTAGACAGGCCTTATGATAGCGTTGTTGCAAATGAGCCTCTTGGTCTAATATCTCCTCTGTGACAATAGCGTGCTCCATATGAGATCGATGAGAGGCGAGAGAGACTTTGATGGCTTTTCTTTCTGTAGCCGGGTTGGACAGGGTTTTTGCCCATCGTTTTAGATCACCCTTTACCCTTCTGAGTTTTTCCTCCCAGATATAGAAGGGAGAACCATTGACAGGCTGACTCCAACAATCTTTGACTATTTGCATGAAGTTTGATTCTTTGACCGAGAGAGGACTAAACCGGAAAGGAATAGGGCCCAGGTCTAGATGGGCCAGGAGTTCGAGCTTTATAGGCTTATGGTCCGAGACGCTGTTAGCAAGGATATGCATTCTGGGTTCTAAGCCTAGTAACAGAAAGGAGCTTTGAATGAAAAATCTATCTAATCTAGCAGCAATATGACCAGGGCCCACTCTTTTATTAGACCAAGAGAACTTACCGGAAGAGGGTTTGATATCTAGCAAGTCCCAGTCCTGCAGAAGATCTTCTGCCCATTCCCTTGCTGGATCTCGAACAGCGCTGCCACCTCTTTTTTCAGACGAGTGGAGCGTGAGATTAAGATCTCCAGCAATGATTATATTTTCCAGATTTGTCAGGTCTGCTTGTTGCCTTATAGTGTCCCAACATTCCTTTTTTTCCCCAACATTAACTGGAGAATATACATTGAAGAGGCAAAGGTTTTCCTTGGTGTCCAGATTTTGCATTTTCAGCAGCAACCAGTGAGTACTTCTAGCCTCAAAGGTGACTACAAATTTGTTAGGGTTCCATAGAGTGTCAATCCCTCCTGAAGCGCCCCGGGCAGAGATTGCTCTTGCTTCACTTTTGAACCAAAATTTCTTGCATGCTTGCAGGAAGACTGCGTCTTCCAACTTAGTCTCCTGGACGAGAAGTATGTCTGGAGTTTCTGTTCTTATTAAGCTTCTCATGGCTTCTTCCTTAACTTTACTCCCCATACCTCTACAATTCCAGGAGATGACCTTCATTATTTGTGTTTCTGGAGGGCCCCCTTGGAGCCATGGGTTTGATTTTTCAACATCCTTGACTTTGAGGCAAGCAGCTTTTCCAGAGTTGGTTGGCTGCCCTGTAATTTTTCCTTGTACGTTTCCTGCTCTCTTTTCTCCCGATCTGTTTTGCGACCTCTTGTGGATCTCCTAACAGAGGCATGAGAGTCGCCTATTTCTCCTTCCTCCTCCGAATCTTCCGACTCCTGGACCTCTTCCTCGTCTTCAACAGGTATTCCTTTTGAGCTTTCTGCAGCACTTCCGTCTTTGGAAGACATGGAGGGAGTCCCTTTGACCGGGGATGCTGTCTTTTGAACATCCACCTCCTGGGTGTCCTCTTGGTGCGAGCTTAGGAGTTCGAACTTGTTTTCAGGAGCGGACTTAGACGGGATCTGCTGAGAAGAGGCCTGTTGGGGACCTTTGCCACTAGGGCCTCCCGGCTTATGAGCCTTATGGGAGGTTTTGGAGCGCTTGACTTGATTCCATCCGTCCTCCTTCCCTTGCACAACCTCATTGTTGGATGGACAGCCTTTGGCGAAGTGTCCATAGACATGGCATTTCCGGCATTTGAAGGGCAGCTGCTCATAGTCCAGTTTCTGCACATGCGTCCAGCTTCCGACTTTGATTTTGATGGCCTCTGGTAGCCCAACCTCCATATCTACTTCCACGCAGATCCTGGCGCAGTCATACTGGTTCTTGTTGTTTGCTCGATCGATGAACTTCCCAAGGGCATTTCCAATAAGCATCAGAGAATCCCAATTCCAGCAGTGGACTGGCAGATTTGGGAGTCTTACCCACACCGGGACTGCTTTGGGTACATCCACAGCAGGGTTGAAGTCTGGAGTCCACTTATTTAGATACAAACCCTGGGGGCCCATGAAGTAGGGGCCGTTCTGGAAGATCAGATCTTTGTCATCTTTTGAAGTGAACTCGAAGAGAAAGTAACCTCTCCCCAAAAAATAAGAAGTAACGCTTTCTTTGATCAGAGGCACCCAGTTTCTGTTGACCCAACTCTCAGTGGTTTTGGGAGATGGCCAAAGCCCTGTGAACTGGCCTATGAGAGCTCGTTCAGCCAGTGATAAAGCAACCTGAATCGGAGTCTCTGCTGGAAGAGAGATCTCAGGTATTTCATCAATTTTCTTAACAAATTTCGTAGCTTCAACATTCTTCTTCTTAGGAAGCCCTGCCAATAAGCGATCGAAAGCCTCAGCCGAAGAGGGCGGGGGAGGGGGACGAGGCCCCTGGGGAGAGCCCAACCCCTCCATGGGCGCAAGCCCAAGCAAGAACGCGGCCCGGATCAATGCGCAGGCAGCATAACTGCTGAATTTTTATTGTTGTTCCAGCACTTGAATATTTACTATCTCCCTTTCCCGGCAAAGAGAAACGCCGCAGCCAGAGGTCAGAGGTGCAGGCCAGAGCCGTGACAGAGGCAGAAGGCCCTGCCAGAGTAGGCGCAGCCGCAGAGGCTGCAGCACGCAGGTAGTGCGGCTAGGGTTTGCAGGGACTGCAACGCGCAGGCAGAGCAGCGGGAAGTCGATTAGATTATCAATATCTGTGTTAGTCTTTTATAAAGGTAGCAAATAAAAATATCTATGTTAGTCCTTTTATAATATATGTGTTAGTCTTTATATTATAATATCTGCGTTAGTCTTTTATAAAGGTAGCAAATAAAATTAATAAGTGTAGTTCGTATTTTGTTTTAATTAAAATTATATGGCCAACTTTAATAAGTGTAGTCGACTTAATAGCGGATAATTGAAGTCGGAATTTTTCATCCACCTTCACCTTCACCTTCACCTTCACCATCGCCGCCACCTCCACCTTCACCATCGCCCTCACCTCCATCAAGATCACCGTCAGCTCCTGTTGCTCCGCCTGATCTCACTACTGTGATGAGCTCATTGGAGGCCATTATGGAAACCTTGAAAGGGTCGCAGTCGACCAGGGACAAGGAGGAGCGACGTCAGTCAGAGGAAAGACACTCAGAAAGGCCGAGGGATTTCGATGACAAACCCCTTAAGGAAGATATCTCACGGGAACTGCAAAAGATTAAACTCCCGGAATTCTCTGGAGGACGAGGTCGAGAGCATGCCGAAGCATGGTTGGAAGGGATGATCCGATGCTTTGCATTAAGAGAATATTCTTCAACTTCTAAAACGAAGATCGCTGTATTCCAACTCAGAGGGAATGCTCTGATTTGGTGGGGGAATATGGAAAAACAGCTACATCTGACATCGGATACCGTTCCTTAGGAGTTGTTCTTGGACCGATTCCATGCGAAATACTTACCACCTTTCTTTCGAGAGCAGTAAGTCGGAGCCTTTCATACTCTAACCCAAGGTGGTAAGACCGTGGAAGAATACGAGCTAAAGTTCATGGAACTTGTAAAATATGTTTCTTATCTAGACACGGATGAGCGCCAGGCCGAGCATTTCATATTTGGCTTAAATCCTCGAATCAGGGCCATGGTAAGAATGTGGAAGCCACCGATGGTGGCAGAGGCGGTTGAATGTGCTCGTTATGCAGAAGAACATCTAGGAATTAAAAGGGATTTCAGGCCAGCTAAAGCAATACCGCAGGCATTTACAAGAAGGACTCCCCGAAATTTCTTCCGAGGAAATAACTCGAGACCACCTTTTTATGGTAACAGGTTTACCCCAAGAGGAGCGGGGATAGGAGCTCCCGTGACCATAAATGCAATAGCTTCCGAGTCCTTAAACATCAGTCCTTGGAGGCCTCGAGGGACTGGTAATCATGGAAGGAATGGGAGAGGAAGCGGCACCAGGGGACAGAGCTCTTGGTCTGGAATTTCTCAGTCAAACTCAAAGGGACCAGCTCGGGTGGACTGTTGGGGGTGTGGAGGACCTCATCTTCAACGTGATTGTCTGGAGAAATCTCGGCGAACAGGAAAATAACCATCATCAGATGCCCAAAGCAATCATAGAATCCATGCTGTCGTCAACAACAACCAAGCAGCACATCAATCCACTGTAGTGGAATCTTCAGGTACAATCAACGGAATAAAACTCAAAATCTTATTTGACACTGGAGCTACTGATAGTTTTATTTCATCTTATGCATTAAATAAATGTGGGTTGGCAGCCTGCAAACAGGACGATTTTAGACGGGTAGAAATGGCTTTGGGAGACCTTCAATTGGTATAATTAAGTGTTGAGGATTGTAAAGTTGATCTAGAACTCTGTTTGACCAAACTAAAAGCATATGTCATGGCCCTAGGAACTTACGACCTGGTGATAGGAATGGATTGGTTAGAATCTCATCGAGCATGGGTAGATTGTTCCAGGAAAACAATACTTTGCGTAAATGATATGGGTGAGACAATCCAAATTCAAGGTATTAAAAGAAAAGTATCTTTGCGTTTCATCTCTGCGATGCAAATGAAACGGTGTTTAAGGAAAGGTTGTCAGGTATATGCAGTTCAAGAGGTAGGCAAGGAAAAAGGGCCTTCCTTAGATCAATATCTGATTCTATCAGAATTTCCGGATGTCTTTCCAAAAGAACTACCTGGACTACCTCCTCAGAGGGAACTAGACCTCACCATTGAGTTGAAACCTGGTACAGAACCTATATCCAAAACTCCTTACCGAATGACTGCCTCGGAACTTCAAGAGTTGCAAATACAGCTAAAAGAACTATTAGATGTAGGGCACATTCGACCCAGTGTTTCACCATGGGGTGCTCCAGTAATCTTTGTCAAGAAGAAAGATGGTTCATTACGACTGTGCGTGGACTATAGAGATTTAAATCGGGCCACAGTAAAGAATAGGTATCCAATGCCTCGCATTGACGACCTTTTTGATCAAATGAAAGGAGCTACAGTATTTTCAAAGATCGTCTGCCCCGATCGGGGTATCATCAACTCGGGATAAGCGAGAATGATGTTTCCTAAAACCGCATTCCGAACTCGTTTCGGAGCATTATGAATTCATTGTGGTGCCATTTGGGTTGACCAATGCCTGGGTCTTCATGAACCTAATGAATAGCGTTCTCGCAAATATCTTGACAAATTTGTACAAGTTTTCTGGAGCGATATCCTCATTTACTCTAAAAATGAAAAGGAGCATGAAAGGCACCTTTCGGATGGTGTTATCTTGTCTCGGAAACCTGATTATATTGGAAATTGTCCAAATGCGCTTTCTTTCAGAAGGAAATCCATTACTTAGGTCATATCATATCTGGCGAAGGAATCTCTGTAGATCCTGAAAAGGTAAATACAATCAGGGAGTGGCCGATTCCTAAAAATGCACATGAAGTGCGTAGTTTCATGGGTTTAGCAGGTTACTACCGAAGGTTTGTGGAGGGATTCTCCAAAATTGCAAAGCCAATCACAAACCTTCAGCGCAAGGGTGTTAAGTATGAATGGGCTGAGGAATGTGATAAAGCTTTTTCTGAGCTTAAGTGATTATTGACTAGTGCACCGATTTTACGGGTACCAGATATGGATAAAGATTTTACTGTGTGTACTGACGCATCTAAACAAGGGTTAGGTGCAGTTTTAATGCAGGAAGGTGGCGTAATAGCATATGCTTCGAGAAAATTAAAAACTCATGAAGAACTTTATGCTACGCATGATTTGGAGTTAGCCGCGGTGGTCTTAGCTTTAAAGATGTGGAGACATTACTTGGTGGGGAGGAACTTTGTGCTTAAAAGTGACCACCAAAGTTTGCAGTATTTATTCACCCAGAGAGACTTGAATGCAAGACAAAGACGATGGAGTGAACTCCTAAGCGAATACGATTTTGCGATTTCATATATCAAGGGGAAGGAGAATGTTGTAGCAGATGCATTAAGTAGAAGACCTCGAATCTTCTCCCTCGTACCTATCAAGGTGAACTTGAGAAATCAAGTGCTTGAACATCTTATAAGAGATAGTTGGTACTTAAAAATAAGGTCGGGGCTCGAAAGCAACCATTCGAAGGAACCTAAGTTCGAAGGGTATGATTTGGAAGAGGACGGAATTCTACGATTTCACGGGAGGATGTATATACCAGACAGTGGAGATCTCTGAAACACCATCTTGAAGGAAGCACACCGGGCAGTATATTGTGCACATCCTGGGGTAAAGAAGATGTATGTTGACACTAAGAGACTCTTCTTCTGGTCAGGCTTGAAAAACGACATTGTCTAATTTGTCGCTAGGTGTCTTGAATGCCAACAGGTAAAAGCTTATCATCGTCACCCAGCAGGTCTCTTACAACCTCACGACATTCCTATGACCAAATGGGAGATAATTTCTATGGATTTTATCGTTGGGCTGCCTCTTACACAACACAAGCATAATGCCATTCTGGTTGTGGTGGATAGATTAACAAAAAGCGGCCATTTCATCCCAGTAAGATATACTTATGAAGTAGCTGATGTAGCACGAGTATTCATAAATGAAATTATCAGATTTCATGGAGTGCCTAAGAAAATCATATCCGACAGAGATCCTCGGTTCACATCAAGGTTCTGGAATTGTATGCAGTCGGCCTTGGGAACTCAGTTAAATTTGAGTACCGCATATCATCCTGAGACCGATGGACAGACAGAAAGGGTAAATCAAGTACTCGAGGATATGCTAAGGATGTATGTTATGGACCAACAGTCACGCTAGGAAAAGTACTTACCCTTGGTAGAATTTGCTTACAACAATAGCTATCACAGTTCAATCGGGATGCCGCCATTTGAAGCTTTATACGGAAGACCTTGCAGAACGCCGTTGAGTTGGGACAGGTTAGAAGATCGAATAATCGTCGGACCAGACTTGATCCAAGAGATGGAGGATCAGGTAAAACTGATTAGACAACGGTTAAAAGAGGCTCAGGATAGACAGAAAAGTTATGCGGACACTCACAGGACAGATAGAAGCTATGTGGTAGGAGATCAGGTTTTCATCCGAATCAGACCAAATAAGAGCACCATTCGGTTTGGGAGGGGGACAAAATTATCCCCCCGGTTTATAGGACCGTTTGAAGTCCTGGAAAAAGTTGGACCTGTCGCTTATCGTCTTGCACTGCCACCCCACCTGCACAAAATTCATAATGTATTTCACGTATCTGCCTTACGACATTATATTGCTGATAAATCTCATAACCTTCAATGGAAGGAACTGGAGGTATCGGACGAGGGAACCCTAACGGTCGAACCATTACGTATTCTGGAACGTAGGGTTCGACAGCTCAGGAACCGCCGGATAGACCAAGTAAAAGTCCAGTGGGACAAGTATAGGCCTGGATCAGCGACTTGGGAGGATGCTGAGACTTTTTGCCAGAATTACCCCAACTTATGCTAAATTTTGAGAACTGAAAACTTTTTATGTATATGACTGCTCTATTTTGACACTTGAAATTTTGAAATACTATTTAAAAGATGAGTTTTACTTTACTGGTACATGGATACCCATAAAGCTAGAATGCTACTTCACTTTACTGATACAAGATATATGCTGTTAGTTTAGAATTTACTGGTGCGTGGACACCGATGTGCGAGATGTTATTTAAATTAACATTTGCAAGAATATGAAAAGTGAAATATATTGATATATAAATTGACGGGGGTAAAGCAATGCATCATAAATAGAACATGTGTGAACTAAACAGAAGCAGTGTCTGAAATGAGAAATTTTATGGGACATATTGATACCTATGTAAACAAATTTTCTTTTTATAAGTTCTAGGATTAATATCATAGATATCAAAGTATTTTGAATATGTAAAGGTTGTTATATGGGTAACAATTGGTTATGAACAATATAGATGCATATGTTGTAATATGTGTGCAAGTGTTTACATTGCAGATTGTGTACCAGTGATTGCTTCGCAGAACACAGGTTACCGAAACAATAAGACGTGATGACAAAATCCCAGAACGTTGAAACTCCATGTGATTCCATGATAGGGTGTTGACCCTGGTTCTACTGGGAGGGGTGGAGGTGTTGCCCACTATTTATCCTCCAATACCTGGAGTCATGGGAGGACTGTGCGAGTCACGCTCCCCTAGACGTATGATGATGACTGCCGGATGCCTACAAGCATATCAGGTCGATATAATCAACGCTGATATCCTTAAGGTCTATGAATGGATCAATAAAACTGATGCCATGTCATATTCCTGTAGAGGACGGATAGGAAGGGAATGGAAGAGATTAGGAAGGACAGGGTGGTTATAGAATAGTCTGCAGAGGTGGTTGAGATGTGAAGTAACAAATAAATATCAAAGAAAAAGAAACATGCATATACAAACGAAATTCAATCTTAAAAATACAAACCTTCTCACTTGTGCCCTAATCTCTAAAAACATAATTATCAATATAAGTATATGAAGCCCTAACTTCGGGACGAAGTTTTCTTAAGGGAGGAAGTATGTAATGACCCATACCTAAGTGATAAATAGTATAATCGTTAAAATTATACGTGGATGATCCAATAAAATAATAATATAAATTAATTAAGGAAAATTAATTAATTTATAAACCAACATAAAGTCATCTCCTCTACGTAAGTGGATAAAGACTCAACGAAGATATTTAATACACTTAATCCCAAAAACTTATCTCAAACATTAAATATACCCTTAAATGAAGATAAGGTCGCCTTAAATGGTGGCAGACCCTCATAAATATAAAAAAAGATCTTCGGGAGTGAAAGGCGGTGGGGAGATGGTTATAAGGGGGGGGGGGGGGGGGGGGGGGGGGGGGCCCCGCGGAAGGAAGGGGAGGTTGAGAAGAAAATTTCTACATGCAGCTAACAAAGGATTGAAGGTCGCGAGTTCTAAAGGGGGGGATTTCACCGTTACGGGATTACGGGCACGAAGCTGATGCTCTTAAGGTCTAAGGTGAAACCTAGATGAAATTTGGGAGGATTGTTGTTTTGGGTAATCTGCTCTGTTCATCAACATCCTTGGAAGGAGAACTATCATCACAGCCCTATCAATCATCATCACCAGCGATCCAGTTAATTCTTTTAAGTACAGCTTTGTTTCCATTTAAATTTACTGCAAATGTTTATTACAATACAGCACTGCTATTCTCTGTAATTAAATTAAAGTTGTGTGTGGAACCTTAAATCTGTGCATGTACGTTTTTATATCTCTCTAAGAGGGTAGATTCATGCTCATTAACACAAAAAGAATATTTTCAGTCAAAATTAAAAAAAGGCCAAAAGCTCAACACTGTGGTATAGATTGACTTAGAAATGTGCCAGCCCTTCTGGAGTTAGACCGAAAAACGTGTCTCTTCCCTCTGTCTTTAACCAGCACTATTCTCAGTCCTAATTGTGTCAGGGACCTTACATTTGGTATCAGAGGGTTGATTCAAACCCTCTTGCGACCTTATAGGCTCATTGAAAATTGAAAACTTATTTCCAGGCTGCTGCTGGTAATCTTAGAGAGTATAGTTGGCATACAAGGGATTACAAACTTACAAAGGGAGAAGATTGCTGGGCTGCGGGCATGCCATTAGTTGACTCAGAAGTTGGGGATAATAAATAGGTGAAACTGGCATTGGAAATGTCCTTTTGCTGGCAAATGTGGAAAATATATTTATCTGTGATGACCCTGGTTTTGACAGGGGGTCTGCATCTAGAGATCTGTTGTCACAATTTTTCCACGGATCCAGGTTGATCATGTAGAATAGACGTGATTCCTTTGTGACACAATTTTCTCTTTTCACTTTCCTGCATATGCAAATGTGCATCCAAACTTGTTATTGCGGGAAACTATACTGTATTAACAGTGTTATATATATATATATATAACCCTTCTGTTTATTGCCTCTATTATTATTTCCATTTCTTACAAATGTTGTAAATAAAGATACATCAAGAATGAAAAAGAAAGTGTGATGTACAGTAATGTACCAAATTCATCTATAGGTGCATCATAGTCATAGCTTGTTGTGATGAATGGCCCCAGCTGTACGTGCAAAATTTGTCCCTCCATGATACTACAACTCAAAACAGATAGTTTTTTTTTCAACTCCAATATTCGGTCATGTCTAAAGACATTACTCAAACAATGCGCAAATTCAGATTGAAACTCAAGGTTGTTCAATTGTGCTGAGTTTGACTCTTACTGGCGAGTCAATCTCAGTTCACTGCCAAAACCAACACACTATAATACAGATCCAGATTTGACTCGCTGCTAGCAGTCAAACTTGCCAGTAGCAAGTAAAACTAGAAAGAACGTGTGGCTCAAACTCTGATCTGCAAGTTACTCCCAAGTTTTTCATGGCTTGAAGAGTTTAACTCATGGCCCCACCGAAAGAATAGACTAACAGAGATATATATATATGCAAAAAAAAAAAACAGAATGAAACACTCGTATTTAAACTTATTTTAATTTCCAATATTTTGTGAGTGCAAGTTGAACTAGGACAGTCTGACTTTGCTAGTTCCTGCATATACATTCCTGCATATACCAATAACAATGTTAACTCCATGAAACCTATTGTTGCTACCCCTGACCCGTGTAAAAGATTCCAAAACAAGGTTGTCTTAACACTTCAGAAAGAGCTGGCAGATATGTGTTAAACTCACAATCTTAAACAGTAACCGAATAAATGATTCTTTAGGCCACCGCAAACAAGATAGGTCTACATGACTGGAACTTGAAATAACCATCAAGAAGCATGCTAACTCGGGGAAGAATCCCTCACAATGTTGGAAATCACATTTTCTTAATTGATTAAAAATCTTTATTCTAGACCTGTTCGTAGAAAGAAGAATTTTGAATCTAGATCAGACAACTCAGTTGTGTTATTTCTTATTAAGGCTGGAAAGAAAACAAGGCTGGTGCCTATTTCGCATTCCTGAAAAATGTTTATTTTCAGAACTAGAAGGTTTTCAATCTTGTAGGCAGTGTTTGTTGAATCAGTAAAATTAAATAGAAATATATTTGCGCATCTTAAAATAAAAACTAAATGTATTTTATTTACCCTCCTTAATCTGGACTCTGAATAATTTTGACTCCATCGGTTCAGCGATGCATCATGTAATAACTGCAAATATCTCTTGCAGCAGTTCTGGTAGCCTAAAACTTAAACATTTCATAGTGCCTCCAGCATGTGTTTCTGCACTGCATAGGACCCGAGTCTGCTTTCTGACTGTCAATTCCCAGCAGCTCAACCTGAATCCATGTCTGAGCTGGAATATGTGAAGAGTAGTAAGGCAATTCATTTAACACCCGACAGATCTCCGAAAGAAATGTTTTGAATTTGGACATATACTGCTGTCTGCGTAGCACCCTGTAAATCTTGCTGCCTTTTGCACCACACCTCTCTATTAGTTCCTTAGCATTACTCAATGCCTTGTCCAGTACTTTAAATAGCTTGATGCCTGATCCTGTCAAAGATATCTTTGAGTCCCTAACCTTACCGAGCACAGGCTTCAAAAGATTCAATTAATCAACGATGCTTTGACAATTTCCTTCATGGATCTCTGTCTTTTCATTCAAGGAGACAATTCCACGAATTGATTTTTGAAATATTATCGAGCACTTCTTGGAGGGGGAAATCCATCTGAGCTCCCTGGAGTATATTATCCGCTTGCAGAGTAATTTATAGGCTGCGTTTAAAAACCACTCGCTGTCAAAAGAAAAATTTTGTAGCTGAGGCAAAGCCAGCAGGGCATACCATGCTGTTGCGCTGTCTAAAAGACGTCACAGGGAGGTCTGTTTTGGTTGACAAAGCACCTAGCATGTATTCCACGTATTCTCTGAATCTCAACGGTAGTGGAGTCTCGCATGGGCTTCTCCGTGGCAGGGCAGCAAAACGACACAGCGGTCTGTGGATATGCATATCCTAGCCGCATAACGCAGGGTAGAGGCTCTAAATCGGTCGAGTTATAGAAACCCACGCCGTCGAAATTTTTGGGCTCCGTTTGATTTATTTGGTAGGTGTATATAATACGTTCAAATAGAAATTAAAATTTAAACACATTTAAACGAATTTAAAAGGGGTTGAGTGTATATATATATCGATTAAACGCATTGAAATTTAAATTAAACGCATTGAAATTTAAATAAAATCGGGTTGTCATGGACCGGATGTATAAATCCAAATAGAAACTTGTCGTTTAGTTCAAAATCGAATTTATCGTTTGTATATGGTATGTATAAATCCAAATAGAATCTGTCGGTTAGTTCAAACATCGAATTTATCATTTGTATGGTATATGGTATGTATAAGTTCAAAATCGAAATTGTCGTTTTGTCGTTTAGTACAAATAGAAATTGTCGTTTGTCGTTAGTTCGTTTTAAATCGTATAGTGTATGTAAATATATTAAAGTTTCTTTTTAAATTTATATGGTATATGTTTTATATCTATTTAATACATTTTAAATGAAATTAAAAAAATGGGTTTTGGTAAAGCATATAGTGTATGTAAATATATTAAAGTTTCTTTTTAAATTTATATGGTATATGTTTTATATCTATTTAATACATTTTAAATGAAATTAAAAAAAATGGGTTTTGGTAAAAGCATATAGTGTATGTAAATATCGATTAAAGCATTTCTGAAATTTAAAGTTATATGGTATATGTTTTTATCTATTAAAATACATTTTAAATGAAATTTAAAAAAAAAAAAAAAAAAAGGATTTATATAAAATGTGATATGTAAATCAAGTATAAATATGTTCAAAATCGGGATCTATATAATAGGGTTATACATGGTAAATGGTGGATACGTTCAACATATCATCAAGACAAAAGAACGATTGATAGCATCGTGCGCTCTGATCACATGTGCATTGGGATGCCGCAAAACCTAGAGTTAAATTACGAAAATACCTAACTAGATGATTCATGTTGAGTCGGGATTAAATAGATCTTAAACCTTGCATTTCACGCTAGATTTAGTAAGCATACATTACCCTGCATAGGACAAGGAGGTCGCGTTGCCACCCTCCTTGACCTCGGTACCAGTAAGACCTGCCTGCAGGTAAAATAGCAAAAGAACTATACCCGTATGCCAGCTTTAATCTTGCGAAAATTATATTTTGTCAGTCTAAAAAAAAAAAAAAAAAAAAAAATTTTTATCCACTCCTCATGAATTTATTATGCATTTCAGGAAAATTACCATGTTAAACACATACCAAAGGCGGCAGCGCCGCCACCTCCACCTTCACCATCGCCTTCGCCACCATCAAGATCACCGTCAGCTCCTGTTGCTCCGCCTGATCTCACTACTGTGATGAGCTCATTAGAGGCCATTATGGAAACCTTGAAAGGGTCGCAGTCGACCAGGAACAAGGAGGAGCGACGTCAGTCAGAGGAAAGGCACTCAGAAAGGCTGAGGGATTTTGATGACAAACCCCACAGGGAAGATATCTCACGGGAACTGCAAAAGATTAAACTCTCGGAATTCTCTGGAGGACGAGGTGGAGAGCATGTCGAAGCATGGTTGGAAGGGATGATCCGATGCTTTGCATTAAGAGAATATTCTTCAACTTCTAAAACGAAGATCGCTGTATTCCAACTCAGAGGGAATGCTCTGATTTGGTGGGGGAATATGGAAAAACAGCTACATCTGACATCGGATACCGTTCCTTGGGAATTGTTTATGGACCCATTCCATGCGAAATACTTGCCGCCTTTCTTTCAAGAGCAGCAAGCTGGAGCCTTCCATACTTTAACCCAAGGGAGTAAAACCGTGGAAGAATACGAGACAAAGTTCATGGAACTTGTGAAGTATGTCCCTTATCTAGACACGGATGAACGCCAAGCCGAGCGTTTCATATTTGGGTTAAACCCTCGGATCAGAGCCATGGTAAGAATGTGGAAGCCACCGACCGTGGCAGAGGCAGTGGAATGTGCTCGTTATGCAGAAGAACATCTGGGGATAAAAAGGGATTTCAGGCCAGCTGAATCAATACCGCAGGCATTTACAGGAAAGACTCCCCGAAATTTCTTCCGAGGAAATAACTCGAGACCACCTCCTTATGGTAACAGATTCATCCCAAGAGGAGCGGGGGCAGCAGCTCCCAGGACCATAAACGCAATAGCCTCTGGGTCCTCCAACAATAGTGCGTGGAGGTCTCGAGGAACTGGTAATCGAGGAAGAAATGGGAGAGGAAGCAGCACCAGAGGACAGAGTTCTTGGTCGGGGGTTTCTCAATCAACCGAAAGAGGACTAACCCGAGTGGACTGTTGGGGATGTGGAGGACCACATTTTCAACGGGATTGTCCGGAGAACTCGCGTCAAGCAGGAAAAGAACCAGAGAACTCGCGACGGACAGGGAAGGAACCGTCATCAGATGCTCAAAGCAATCACAGGATCCATGCTGTTGTCAACAACAACCAGGCAGCACATCAATCAACGGTAGTGGAATCTTCAGGTACAATCAATGGAATAAAACTCAAAATCTTATTTGACACTGGAGCTACTGATAGTTTTATTTCATCTTTTGCATTGAACAAATGTGGGTTGGCAGCCTGCAAGCAAGACGATTTTAGACAGGTAGAAATGGCTTCAGGAGACCTTCAATCGGTAGAATTATGTGTGGAAGATTGCAAAGTTGATCTAGGGGTCTGTGTGACCAAACTAAAAGTTTATGTCACAGCCCTAGGTACTTACGACCTGGTGATAGGAATGGATTGGTTAGAATCTCATCGAGCATGGGTAGATTGTTCCGGGAAAACAATACTTTGCGTAAATGATATGGGTGAGACAATCCAAATTCAAGGTATTAAGAGAAAGGTATCCCTGCGTTTCATCTCAGCCATGCAGATGAAGCGGTGCTTGAGGAAGGGTTGTCAAGTATATGCCATTCAAATGGTGAGCAAAGAAAAAGGGCCTTCCTTAGATCAATATCCGATTCTAGCAGAGTTTCCGGATGTTTTTCCAAAGGAACTACCTGGGCTACCTCCTCAGAGAGAGCTAGACCTCACCATTGAATTAAAACCGGGCACGGAACCTATTTCTAAAGCTCCTTACCGAATGACTGCCCCGGAACTTCAAGAGCTACATATACAGCTAAAAGAACTGTTAGATATAGGACACATTCGACCCAGTGTGTCACCGTGGGGTGCTCCAGTAATCTTCGTCAAAAAGAAAGATGATTCATTACGACTGTGTGTGGACTATCGAGATTTGAACCGGGCCACGGTAAAGAATAGGTATCCGATGCCTCGCATTGACGACCTTTTTGATCAAATGAAAGGTGCTACAGTATTTTCAAAGATCGATCTGCGATCAGGGTATCATCAACTCAGGATAAGCGAGAATGATGTTTCTAAAACCGCATTCCGAACTCGTTTCGGGCATTATGAATTCATTGTGGTGCCATTTGGGTTGACCAATGCACCTGCAGTCTTCATGAACCTTATGAATAGCGTTCTCCGCAAATATCTTGACAAATTTGTACAAGTTTTCCTGGACGATATCCTCATTTACTCTAAAAATGAAAAGGAGCATGAAGAGCACCTTCGGATAGTGTTATCTTGTCTCAGAGAGCACAAGTTATATGGAAAATTGTCCAAATGCGCTTTCTTCCAGAAAGAAATCCATTACTTGGGTCATATCATTTCAGGCGAAGGAATCTCTGTAGATCCGGAAAAGGTAAATACAATCAGGGAGTGGCCGATACCTAAAAATGCACATGAAGTGCGTAGTTTTATGGGTTTAGCAGGTTACTACCGAAGGTTTGTGGAGGGATTCTCCAAAATTGCAAAGCCAATCACCAACCTTCAGCGCAAGGGTGTTAAGTATGAATGGACTGAGGAATGTGATAAAGCTTTTTCTGAACTTAAACGATTATTGACTAGTGCACCGATTTTACGAGTACCGGATATGGATAGAGATTTCACTGTGTGTACCGACGCATCTAAGCAAGGGTTAGGTGCAGTTTTAATGCAAGAAGGAGGCGTAATAGCATATGCTTCGAGAAAATTAAAAACTCATGAAGAACTTTATGCTACGCATGATTTGGAGTTAGCCGCGGTGGTCTTAGCTTTAAAGATGTGGAGACATTACTTGGTAGGGAGAAACTTTGTGCTTAAAAGTGACCACCAGAGTTTGCAGTATTTATTCACCCAGAGAGATTTGAATGCAAGACAAAGACGATGGAGTGAACTCCTAAGCGAATATGATTTTGCCATTTCATATATCAAAGGGAAGGAGAATGTGGTAGCTGATGCCTTAAGTAGAAGACCCCGAATATTCTCCCTCGTACCTATCAAGGTGAACTTGAGAAATCAAGTGCTTGAACATCTTGTAAGGGATAGTTGGTACTTAAAAGTGAGGTCGGGACTTGAAAGTAACCGTTCGACGGAACCTAAGTTCGACGGGTATGATTTAGAAAAGGACGGAATTCTACGATTTCACGGAAGGATGTATATACCAGACAGTGGAGATCTCCGAAACACCATCTTGAAGGAAGCACACCGATCAGTGTATTGTGCACATCCTGGGGTAAAGAAGATGTACGCTGACACCAAGAGACTTTTCTTCTGGTCAGGCATGAAAAATGACATTGTCCAATTTGTTTCTAGATGCCTTGAGTGTCAACAGGTAAAAGCTGATCATCGTCACCCAGCAGGTCTCTTACAATCTCATGACATCCCTATGACCAAATGGGAGATAATTTCTATGGATTTTATCGTTGGGCTGCCTCTTACGCAACAAAAGCATAATGCCATTCTGGTTGTAGTGGATAGGTTAACAAAAAACGCCCATTTCATCCCAGTAAGAGATACTTATGAAGTAGTTGATGTAGCTCAGGTATTCATAAATGAAATCATCAGATTTCATGGAGTACCTAAGAAAATCATATCTGATAGAGATCCTCGATTCACATCAAGGTTCTGGAATTGTATGCAGTCGGCCTTGGGAACTCAGTTAAATCTGAGTACTGCCTATCATCCTGAGACCGATGGACAGACAGAAAGGGTAAATCAAGTACTCGAGGATATGCTAAGGATGTATGTGATGGACCAACAATCACGTTGGGAAAAGTACTTACCCTTGGTGGAATTTGCTTACAACAATAGCTACCATAGTTCGATCGGGATGCCGCCATTTGAAGCATTATACGGAAGACCTTGCAGAACGCCGTTAAGTTGGGACAGGTTAGAAGATCGAATAATCGTCGGACCAGACTTGATCAAAGAGATGGAGGATCAGGTAAAACTGATTAGACAACGGTTAAAAGAGGCTCAGGATAGACAGAAAAGTTATGCGGACACCCACAGGACAGATAGGAGTTATGTGGTAGGAGATCAGGTTTTCATTCGCGTCAGACCAAATAAGAGTACCATTCGGTTTGGGAAGGGGACAAAATTATCCCCCCGGTTTATTGGACCGTTTGAAGTCCTGGAAAAAGTTGGACCAGTCGCTTATCGTCTTGCACTGCCACCCCACCTGCACAAAATTCATAATGTATTTCATGTATCTGTCTTGCGACATTATATTGCTGATAAATCTCATGACCTTCAATGGAAGGAACTGCAGGTATCGGACGAGGGAACCCTAACGGTCGAACCATTACGTATTCTGGAACGTAGGGTTCGACAGCTCAGGAACCGCCGGATAGACCAAGTGAAAGTCCAGTGGGACAAGTATAGCCCTGGATCAGCAACTTGGGAAGATGCTGAGACTTTTTGCCAGAATTACCCCAACTTATGCTAAATTTTGAGAGCCGAAAACTTTTATGTATATAGCTGCTCTATTTTGATACTTGACATTTTGAAACACTATATAAAGATGCGTTTTTACCTTGCTGGTACATGGATACCCATAAGTCTAGAATGCTACTTCACTCTACTGATACAAAATATATGCTGTTTGTTTAAGATTCACTGGTGCATGGACACCGATATATAAATTGACAGGGGTAAAACAATGCATCATAAAATAGAACATGTATGAACTAAACAGAAGCAGTGTCGGAAATGAGAAATTTTGTGGGACATATTGATAACTAGGTAAACAAATTTTCTTTCTATAAGATTTTGGATTAATATCATAGATATTAAAATATTGTGAATATGTAAAGGTTGTTATATGGGTAACAACTGGTTATGATCAATATAGGTGCATATGCTGTAATATGTGTACAAGTGTTTACATTGCAGATTGTGTACCAGTGATTGCCTCGCAGAACACAAATTACCGAAACAATAGACGTGATGACAGAATCCCAGAACGTTGAGACTCCATGTGATTCCATGATAGGGTGTTAACCCTGGTTGAGAGGGGTGGAGGTGTTGCCCACTGTTTATCCTCCAAAACCTGGAGTCATGGGAGGACTGTGCGAGTCACGCTCCCCTAGACGTGTGATGATGACTGTCGGATGCCTACAAGCATATCAGGTCGATATAATCAACGCTGATATCCTTAAGGTCTATGAATGGATCCGTAACACTGATGCCATGTCATATTCCTGTAGAGGACGGATAGGAAGGGAATGGAAGAGGTTAGGAAGGACAGGGTGGTTAAAGAATAGTCTGCAGAGGCGGTTGAGATATGAAGTAACAAATAAATATCAAAGAAAAGAAACATGTACATACAAACGAAATTCAATCTTAAAAATACAAACCTTCTCACTTGTGCCCTACTCCCTAAAAACATAATTATCAATATAAGTATATGAAGCCCTAACTTCGGGACGAAGTTTTCTTAAGGGAGGAAGTATGTAATGGCCCATACTTGATGAACAGTATAATCATTAAAATTATATGTGGCTGATCCAATACAATAATAATATAAATTAAATTAAGGAAAAGTAATTAATTTATAAACAAAACATAAAGTTATCACATCTATTTTGTAACTTATAACTAAAAGCATTTAATTAAACCAAATTAGTTAACAAACTTAATTCAAAGTGAGCTTCCATAAAGTCATCTCCTCTACGTAAGTAGATAAAGACTCACCAAAGATATTTTAATACACTTAATCGCAAAGCTTATCTCAAACATTAATTACACCCTTAAAAGAAGATAAGGTCGCCTTAAATGGTGGCAGACCCTCATAAATGTGCAAAAGATCTTCAGGAGTGAAAGGCGGTGGGGAGATGGTTATAAGGGGGAAGGCTGTGAAGGAGAAGGGGGAGGTTAGAGAAGAAAATTTCTACATTCTGGCTAACAGAGGATTGAAGATTACGCAGAGTTCTAAAGGGAGAGTTTCACCGTTCTGGGATTCTGGGCACGGGGGCAGAAGATCACTCTTCTGGGTCTAGGATTGCTCCTAGATCGGCTGGGAGGATTGTTGTTTTGGGTAATCTGCTCTGTTCATCAACATCCTTGGAAGGAGAACTATCATCACAGCCCTATCAATCATCATCACCAGCGATCCAGGTAATTCTTTTAAGTACAGCTTTGTTTCCATTTAAATTTACTGCAAATGTTTATTACAATACAACACTGCTATTCTCTGTAATTAAATTAAAGCTGTGTGTGGAACCTTAAATCTGTGCATGTACGTTTTTATATCTCTCCAAGAGGGTAGATTCATGCTCATTAACACAAAAAGAATATTTTCAGTCAAAATTAAAAAAAGAAAGGCCAAAAGCTCAACACTGTGGTATAGATTGACTTAGAGATGTGCCAGCCCTTCTGGAGTTAGACCGAAAAACCTGTCTCTTCCCTCTGTCTTTAACCAGCACTATTCTCAGTCCTGATTGTGTCAGGGACCTTACACAAATCTTAGG
>JAXQQM020059710.1:0-44241 GCA_034641835.2 Pinus albicaulis | reverse complement strand
AGTGCTGAGGACTTCCAAGAACCCATCCCACTGAGGAGAATTGGATACGCCTTCTTGTTTTCCTCCCAGGTGCCCAATTAATACAAAAATTCTTTCAAAAATTGTTCTTGTCTTGTCTATTGGTATATGGAGCAAACCCTTGTTTTTACTGCTTAATGTCTTTCCATGCATAGATCTGGTTTTTGCGGCTCTTTTCTTGTTCAACTAACAGCAGATCTGAAGATATTGGCAGCCACTTTTGTTGTTAGGGCTATTAGTTATGCGTAGCTAAAGTGGTCCTTTTTCATACACTTCGACAAAGGATTCATACTAAAATGTAGCATCTAATGCAAATGAATATAAAACTCAAAGTTCATAAAGTCAATTAAACTAGGAATGAAACGAGGCTAAATTACTTATCTAAATTATATGAACAAAGCTCCTCAGGTAGCAGGGGCCCTCTACCACCGGAGTAGCACGCAAATCTACTCAAGATTGACTCAGCTCGTGCAATAAAATGATGTTTCTTTCATTAAAGGAGAAATTCTTCAAAACAGAGTATTTACGGTCTTCAAAGATCTAGCAACAAAACAAAATCTAACCAACAGTTTCTCGGTCTCCCAAGTCATACTTATAATGAAATTACATAACTACTCTTTGAGAAAAATAGGGATAAGTGTCTTTCCCACTTCTAATCAAATTAAAACTCTTATTAACAGTCTTGTGCTTTACTGCGGACATCTGTAGAGTCTGTGTTTTGATAGGAAACTGCTTCTCTTCTACGTGCATAACCGCTTTGATACTTTAACTCAGACTTCGTGGGGAGCAAGAGATGATGGGGAGGTGTTGTGGATTTCACCCATATGCCTTTTTCTTTGCAGTGACACCTAGAACCTACATAAACATGAGGATGGCTGCAGAACAGACGACTGGCTACGGAATGCCTATATTCTGTAGCCGAGTCTTAGTCAAAATTACTACACCAAAAAAATCATAAAAACATAGCAAGTTAGTCATTATATAAATTCTTAAAGCAATTTTAATTAATCTTATTGATCATTTAAGCCTGTAATTGATGAGGGACAAAGAAAATGAAGTAGAATGTGGTGAAAGAGAAGAACATCTTTGGGGCTCAACGATAAGCACCCTAGCGGTTGCATGAGTTGAAAATTTCACCGAGTTGAACGACTTACGAGCATCTTCAAATAAGTTCATAAACAAAGGAACTTAGTGGGTGCTGCAATGGTCGATGAGCTAGTTGAAATGGTTGTTGAGGGCCACTAGGTTGACCTTGTGGTAAAGGTTGGCCTGATGGTTGAGATGGTCTAGGATGTCCCTGATGACCAAGTTGACCTGGAGAAGGACCATAGGATTGTCCTCATTGCACAATATTTGGGCCATACTGAACGTGTGGCTGTGATTGAGGTGCAACAGGCTGTCCTTGTGGTGGATAAACTTTCCCCCCAGGACCAAAAGATGATCCGGGTTGAATCAGAGGTTGACCCGAGAGACCAGAGGGTTGTCCATGTTGGACCAAAGGTTTTCCTTGTAAAGGTTGGCCTTGTGGATCATATGGTTGTCCATGTGGACCAAAAGTAGGGCCCTGCTGAGCTGAAGGTTTTCCTTGAGAGGGTTGTCCTTGTAAGCCAGAGGGTTGCACAGGAAAAGTAGGTCCCAAATGAGTAACAGACTAATAAGGATCATAAACGACCTGATAAGGATCTATAGGAGGCATATAAACTGGATTCCCACGCTCATCATAATGGTGCGAATATACATATATGGGATTACCAATAGAATCATAGTAATGAAAACGAGGATTTCTAGGAGGCGGGGGCTGTTGAGAACCCTTAGAACCCTGCTAAACAACTAACAGATATTCTTCAAAAGTGAAACCGCCAGGAATCACAGGAGTAGTGGAAACTAAACTAGAAGCCACACAGACTGTAGGTTGGACTAGAACAGATGTAACAGTAACCGAGGGATCTGATGTCGAAGGTAACAGTACTGACGAAGATTGGACCGAACTCTGAGGAGGAGTTACTGTGCTGTATTGTGCAATGGAAGAAACACCAAACATAATCTGACTCAGAGACCTATAGCCACCCAGAAGTGACACTCAAGGAAAAGAAGATTGGACAGAGCCATGAGAAATATCTTCAGGAAAGAGTTGATATTCTCCTGTTGATATAGGCATTCCTTCACTGCCAATAGGACTAGAAGAATCCATATCTAAGTCTTCTGTAAGATCTTCAAAAATACTATGGGGACTAGGAGGTACCGCAGTAGCAACAAAAGGCGATCCAGACGTAAGAGGAGGAAATTCTCCTTCGTCCCCAGAACCAGACCAAGCACTTGAAGGAGGCCAATTGAACTCAACTGGCTCGTCAAGTGGAGATCGAGTAGCAAGGTGATGGATAGACAGTAGAATGGGCTGCAAGAACTCGATAGATCTAGTGGATTGAGGAGTTTCAAAAGAAGCATCCAAAAAAGAGCCACCACTAGGAGGCAGCGAGGACGACAAAAATGTTCCACCACTTTGATTGTAAATCAAAACAGGAAGGAAAAGAGATAACCAATCGAAAGTACAAAAATCAAGAACCAAGGAAATCAATCAGACCAAGTAAAAAAAATTAATGGGTGTGTAATTGTAGGTGATCAATTTTATAACACTGAAACCAAAATCTATTGTTTCATGTTTTAAGAGTCAAGAAACAGACAAAAGATGACTCTAGTCTCTTTCAATTTGAAACGAGCGTGAAAGGACAAGTGCTCGATGATATTTTAGTTATTTAAAGAGTCACGAAAAGATCGAAATGACTACTTAGGTATTCTAAGCAAGAGGGTGTACCAGGTTTCTGTGAACTGCCATATACACCTTGGTGATCAAATGAAACAGAAATGACCAAGGACTTGACGTACGTGCAGGTAGTCTCCTTGAATGCTATGTTCGGTGTATCACAGTTACAAGGTGTAGACTCAGCGTCCTATGGATAAAAGGATTGCAATCTAGAGGGGTCTCCCTTTATATACGCGACTGTATGGGGAGCACAAGTCCGTACTAGTGTTGTTTGAAGCCAAGAGGTGAGTGACAGCTACTAGGTTTTAAGACGCCGGAACACGTCTTTAGCCTAGACCACTAGAAATATTTCGTTAGGTTCCAATGTTGCCCTAGGTTCATTGAGTAAATTTTAAAGTTAATCTTGAATTATGTTTCAATTTCAGGCCCTATCGAATGTGGAGCTCAACTTCCTAAATGCAAGCTATATGCAAATGAATATCATTTCAATTCGATGAATGCTAGCTAGAAGAAGGACAGAAATCTTTTAAGCAAGAAAGCAAGAAAAATATGCGAAGAAAATTCTAATGTCGTTAATCCAATCAAACGAAAATGAAATTCCTTCCTAGATTGAGAAATTCTAGTTATGTAAAGGAACGTTTCACTTTTCGATGCAACAAAAAAATGTAAAGATAGTTTTTTATTTTTTTGTTGAATTTTCAATGAAATGAAGCACGCATTGTACTAATTCAATGGAAAACATAATAAACACTAGTTTGAGTTTTGCAAATGTAAATTTTTGAAATTGAATGGATCAACCAAAGCAAAACAGACACAAAAACATGCAAGCTAATGAAGCAAAATTTCAATCAAGAAAGAGAGTTCTCAAAATGACCCAAACAAGCAAAATAATCGATGCACAAAGTATTGAAGAAGAAGGACTAATAGAAAAATGAAAATACCATTCAATCAACAAAACAAAAGGATCAAGAAAACTCAGTCTAAAAACCCAGAATGAGACTGATAACAATCAAAGAGACTTGTTCCTGAACAGAAGGTTCGGTGTGCAAGAACACCTAGAAACCCTAAGGTCTTAACTGACATCGACAAGACAACGGAAAAAAGACTGAGGGAAACAAGTCTATATTAGTCAACACAGTCTGCAAAGGCTTAAAGACACTAAAAAATAACACAGAAACAAGAACAAATGACCAAAAAATGCATTAGGGGGGTCGAACCAAAACCTACAGGGATTGGTGCGACTGTAAGGCTGTAATCCGCGCTATACAGAGGTTGGTGCAAGTGCTAAAAGAGCGACCTATGCCAATCGGCACGACTGTCCAGAAAAAAAATGTGCCAAGCTGGATGCCTATGGGAAAAAGAGGAAAAACCCTAACCTAATGAGCAGAAGTCAAACTTAACTCTATGGAGCTGAACAGAGAATGGAAACTCAGCAAACAAATGAGAAAAAAGATAGATAACTAAACCAAGAAATGAAACTAACCCAACAGCATGACACGACAAACTCGCACTGATCCCCATTGGAGTCACCAATATTTAATGACAGTAAATCCTCTCTGTGGACAGAGACGATCCCTCTAGCCCTAGGGTGGGTCTAGTAACAAAAGGACATGCTAAAGTGTTGCTTCCTATTTAATGAATGAACAAAATACATGGTAGATTGACCTACCTTGAATCCAACGTTGTCGATGTTGCAGAAAGAGTAGTGGTCTCTCGCTCCTGCCTTGTGTTAGTGTACGTGATTTGCCCGATCACAAGCCAAATGACAAGCAGAACATCAAACCAATATTTGGAGCCCAAGGACCTAGCCTTCCTGGACTCAGAGAGGGCTCTCTCTATATGTGTAAGGGATATCTGTGTGTTTTTCTTATTGTGTTCTGATTTTAGGCTAGTTATGAAGTAGGTTTTTTGGTTTTGGTTTTTAGGTTGTGAGGGATGAAACTGATCAAAGATATAAGATAGGTAAAAAGATGTCAGATCAACTAGGCTATGGGGTCGAAAAGGTCTAGAAATCTATCAGACGGTGATACAAGGCTGTTGAAGGGCCGATTTGATTCGAGGTAGAAAGGATCTTTGGGAAAAATGGAATAAAATGGACATCAAGTTTGAGAACAACAAAGGATTTCAAGCATAACTAGTTTAATAGCTGACATAAACATGGTAGGGAAAACCATTAATCATGAGAAATGTAACTATAAGCTAATCAATACATAGAAATAAAAATTCAAGCCATGCATAGAGATATATAACTCTCTAACTTTGGGAAATGGCTATCAGACTTTGGGGAAATACACTTAAGACAGACAAACAACTCAAATCACTATGTCGGAACTCCTAAACACAGTACTTCAAGTTATTGGGCACTTTGAAAAACAAGATTGCATAGTCTTAGGCAAAGGGCAAGATCAGAACAAGACCTCCTTGGTTCAACAAATGACAATCTAATCAGTCAAAGAGAAATTTCATGGATGGAGCTATGGCTAGCCATGAGTAAGCAGGGCATACCGTAAATCATACTTAGCATGCATAAAACCATGAATGAAATAAGAAACACTATCCTTAAGTTATTCAAGAGCAATCAAGAATTCTTTAATGTGACTAAGGATGAAGAAAACATGGAAGCTATGAAGAAACAGGAAATTTGAGGTGCCTCCAAGGGCATGTCTCAAATTTGTTCTCTACTGATCTATAGCAAGCAAGAAACATGGATTCATGAATGAAAACTAGGAAACAAAACAAAGAGAGAGACACTATACTATTCTACCAAGTCATGGAATCCAACAACAATCCTCTTTCATCATCCAAGAACATCCAAGAGACTATCCAAAAGCATGAGACAAGTATTTCTTCCAAAGCTTATATGACCATATATTGCTTCTATCATCAAGTTCAGCCTTCTATTACAATGAATCCTCTTGGAATATATAGGCCAAAGAGGAGGAAAACCAACCAAGGCAACTAGCTAGCCATTGGTTCAAAATAAATATCTAAACTTGTCCTTGAGGCTTTGCAAAGCCCAAGGCACAAAAATATCCAACAAAATATATTAAAATGCTAAAAAAGGGAATAAATTTGACTTTTTATGACTGAAAATGTCCCAAAATAGCTTAACGCACATTTTGAAAGGCTACTTTAGAAATCTTCCTTTTTTGGTCAAAACGCACTAAGGGCGCATCAGCAAAAAATTTCCTGTCTTTCGGATGACGTTTGAGGGTCTTCCCGATGTCGAAATGAGGTCCGTGATGGCTCGTTGGAAAAATATGGATGTCTACTTTCTGGAAAAAATTGAATTTTTCCAAAATTATGCCTGGAAGTCTATCAAATACTAGACTAAGTAGAGAAACCCAAAAAATAGGCCTTGCTAATATGTGGGCAGATTGTCAAAAAAGTGAGTGTTTTTTGTATCTTTTGGGGACCAAAACAACTTCAAATGCTTTGAAAATTCCTGAGTAGATGCCCCTGAATTTAATGCATCCAATTGTACCACTCTTAAGAGTTGAGGATGCTCCAAACCAAAATGGCAGCGCCCATGATTTTATGCAATTAAGCCCAAAAATGTCAAAAAACAAGAACATGTCAAAATTTGCTCAATTTTGGTGAGAAAGTCCCTCAAGGATTTTTAGAAACATATCTAGAAGCTCGGGCCAAAATTCCAAGCCTAGAGGTGTCTTTTTCCTTTTTTCTCACCGGGCGCCCTCTTTGGGCAGTTTTGAGCTTTTCTTGGTTTTCTTCTTTGTTGTTGGGCATTCTAGCTTTGGTGAAGAAGTCATGGCCCCTTGCCTAGGAGAGGCAGCTAGCACATGCTTTGGAGAATGCCCTTCATGATCCATGTTTTGTATTTTCTTGCCCTCATCAGTGCTTGCTTGAGGGTTGCCTTGTTTGTCTTTGTCACTGCTTTCTTCATGACTTTCATGCTCTTTCCCTTCACTGTTTTGTGCCTCATCACCCTCATGCTTATTGTTGTGTTGGCTGCCATAATGTTCCTTTTCATCACTACCTTACTACCCATCACTTTTCTCTTTGAAATATCCATTGAAACACTATAAAAATACCTAATATCAGTTTGACCTATGGCACATGCATTGCTGAGACTTCAAGGCTTGTTAGTGGTGCGACTTAACGGTGTAACCAAACTTTATTTGCAGAATAGGAAGGTCTGTTAGGATTGGTTGATAGTAGATAGAGGTTCTTTGGCTTTTAGGATAGTTTTCCAAGGGATAAATGCCTAAAGCGCCACTACCTAACTTAGAGGGGACTTCCTGGACAGATTTGGATTGTTTTATTTGGAGCTGATGGACAAGCTAGTATGACTGAGGCTAGATAGGGCTTGACAATGAGGTTTTATCTTGTCATGGGCTAATTGAAAAGGTAGGAGGGAAAAATTTGTTTGAGGGTTTTCTAGATGACAAATTGACATATGGAGATCAAGGTCTAGAAACTCATACTAGAATTTATTAACAATAACAAAAGAAAAATACGTATGACTAACACTTGGCAAGTCACGATCCGTTCACTGTCACACTCAAATACCTACACATAGGATAAAGAACAAGAACAACATATGACAAAATAGTTTCACTCACAACTATTAGCCAGTCAAAGAGGGCTAAACATATCGCATCAAATAAACATCATAACACAATAGTGGAACCAAACAATAGTCATGTATATTAATGAGTATAAGGAAGAGTACAACTGATGCTTTGACATCGCAATATCCTCTAGCGGGGTTCAGACGAAATGTGTCTCAACTGTCGGTCATGGAATTCGGACTCAGGCTCTCTTAGAAGTCATCAACTCGAGCTCTCTCAACACAATCTTTCGTACTCTATCTCCTCTAGCATCTTAGCTATAGCATAATTCTCTTAGTTCAGCTAGCTTCTACTAAAGGAGATAGTTTCTTATATAGAGGGAAAATAGGAGGTTGGGATCCCTACAAAGGTGGGAGGGAGTACTATCCTTTAGGAGAGTTCCAAGGGAGGTGGAAACTACTAACTAAAGGAAGGAATCTGTGGTTGTTTTAGTTCAACCACTCCCAATGACTCATCCCCGAGGTGGTTGGAATGGAACCTTCGCCTCTATTTTTAAAAAACATTCCATAAACAGCTTAGCGTGGGTGTCTAACTGGCACAGAGCACCAAGTGGTGCGAGCTCAATGTTAAATTTCCTGGTCGGTGCGAGGATGTAACGGGTTACTCATGCCAAGGCAAACATATGGATTTTCAAAGCTCTGCTTAGGTAAATGTCAACAAGAAGAATGTTGTTTTCATCAAAAGGGATGCAAGGATGGTATTTGCAAAGCATGACACTGCATATTGGTCACAGAAATGACCCTCCAATGTGCGAGTTGTGGATTGCAGGGATAGTGGAAAAATGATGTGTAACAGCGGGTACCCACAATGAGGCCAAGGATGATCACGGATGCATTGGGACCTCGGGAACCAAGACAGGCTCATTGGTCAGCTTTGATACTACGGACTGGAGAGGGTCCAATTTGTTACTGTTTCGATGACGCATTATTTGAGTGGCTTGATGACCAGATCCTGATGATTGAATATTATCCCTATGCAAGGATGAACTACACAGGAGATCCGGAGTTGATACTACCACCAGGCACTCAGTGGGGTCCAGATGGTAAGAAATAACTTGAACATTGTTTGAAGTATTTTTTATCTTTTGAATGTTTATGAAACTTTTTTGTTTAATGGGTGAAAATTTTTTTGACGTGAAGCTTGTTTCTTGACACAGATGTGGCACCTGTCCATCCAACTAGAGCCCCTCACTATACAAGGTGAGGAATGCAGCTACTAGGGCTGGTGCAGCAGCAGAGGCCACAACAGCCACCGAAGAGGGTGATGACGCACGGAGTTTGCACGAGCCTTCTAGGAACCTTGAGGGTCTAATCATGGGCGTGTCGCCTCTTCCCATGAGCGAGATCCCAATTCACCTACAACAGCACACAGTGGGTGTGCCGAAGAGGTTCTTGGTGCCTCTTAAGACGTTAGCTAGAGCAGTTATCTGTTGTTTTGAGTAGCAGGCTTAGGAGGAATAGTGGATAGATGTGTAAATGTCAGAGCGAGGCTTAGTAGAGCCAATTTTTGTTTGTAAAACACCCAAGTTTTGGGAATTTTTTTAATGTAACTTGACTGGACACGACATATATATATATATATACATATACATATTTTGGCAATTTTTATTCTTGTGTTTTAATTTTTTATGTATTTTTATGGTAAAAAAATATACACTCATGTATGACTCTTTCTATAATAAATGCGCCAGATGCCAATCTAACACATAATTTGCCAATGAATCAGCTAATGTATTAAATTCTATAGGAATGTGCTCAAACAAAATGGTTTGAAATTGACGTTCTAGAAATCGTACCCTTAAGTAATAACATAATAAGACTAGATGACAGACACAATAACAATTGTTTAACTGCATAACAATGAGTTGGGAATCGAACCTGACCACTAGATTGGAGATGTCGCGAGATGCAACTTCCGTGAGGAGTTGTATCACCGACATCTACTCAGCAATATTTTTGGTGGCATTGCCCAAGAAAATCCCCCCAGAACCAGGGATCTCCACCTCAAGTGTGTGGAGGAACCAAGCAGCTAATGCAATGTGCCTTGTATGACGACTGGCACCATCAGTGTATCTAACGTATGATAAGGATGATGAAGGCATCTGTGTAAAAGAAAAAATGTTTATGAGAAAAACACTCAAAAACCCAAAATATCCAAACACATCAAACAAAGACAAAACTGATATACATAAAATTACAAAGCATATGCCTAGTGGAACACTAGGAAAAATACTTCTTCAGATAGAGCCCGTTGCGGGCTCCACGAGTGGGATTACATTACAGTCCTGAATTTCATAAGATCCTTTTGGCAGGGCTTTCGTGACGATATAATGACCAAGCCATATTGGTTGGAGTGTTCTTGCCCCCAAGAGGTCGTGTCTATGATCATAGAGTAGAACGAGATCATCCTCTTGGAAAGAACGAATCTTGACAGATTGGTCATATTGAGCCTTTACTTGGCGCTTGTGAGCTTCTAGTGCTAGCATGGCATCTTGATGAGTTTCTTCCAATTGATCGAGCGAGAGCAAGCACTCTTCTTTGGGAGTGGTGCCATGTAGGAGTTCAACAACGAGCTTGAGTGATGTAATCTCACACTCAATTGGGAGTACGGCTTCCAGGTTGAATGCGAGTTGCAATGGCGTGAAGCCTGTAGAAGTTTCTACTAATGTTCGGTATGCCCTTTTTTTTTAGAATTAATTGTCAAATTAAACCCCCAATACTCATATGTCAATCCGAGCTCGTAAACATGAGTTGCACTACGCTTCTGAGATTTAGTTTTTGTGTCTGAGTTCAAATGATTCCTCATGATAACTAATTGAGCATTAAGACACACAAACACTCATAGACACACAAATTTGAAGAAAATATATCAGTTCACCATTCCACACAAGATTTCTAATTAAATTTAACTTGAGATTTTAACCCTGCTTAATTCATCTCATGATTGAACTGAAATCAAACTCTAAAGCAAATACCTGATCTTCCAACAATCTTCAATTTAACAATTCAATTCTCTTTTGCAAAAGTTCCAAAACACTAATTCTAGCATTCAAAAGCCATACTTGGGGAAACTGATTAATCTAGATGCACCTATCAATTGATTTTATGCTCGCATGGAAAATTCTACAGTCACTAACGACTTCCTTACTCAAACCCTAGGATAAGACACTTTAAACCAATTTCACTACTTGACAGCAAACAAGAGATTGTAACATTAAAACTGCTTGAAATGATTGTTTCACACCCTATCAACCACAACAGACAACTCTGTCTTTCATGCTGGATTTATGATCTACCCTATGACAACTCATTCAGAAAACCCTAATTCCATTTTTCAAAGTCAACTGAGATGAACCTGCATTATTGAGGTATGCAACTATACTCACGAAATCATATTGTAACTACATTTAACATCAATCAAAGCATTAAACCGAACTCTGGCAAGTTTACTCAGAAAGATTTCAACAATTAACACTCTGCTCTCCTAGTCAATAAGATGATATACTAATTGAAGCAAGCACACACACTATTCTAGATCTCGTGATGGAGACTAATTCAACCTAAAACAAACTAAGATTTGATTAACAACCCAATCGAAATCACAACTGGCACACATCTACCTTTTCCAATCAATTTGCAATGTAACTAATCTATGCAATGCTCTGAAGTCTTAAAACAATAGTTACCGCTAAAATAAGTTGTAAAAGCTCAGATCACTCATCACACTTCATTCTTATGAACTGGAAATTCCCAATTGCATTAAAATGACAAACCCTAATCTGTTTGACAACTTAGAAATGTCCTTAGAATCTGCCTTGCACACAGTTCTACAATCTCACATTCAGGTTTAATCCCTAAACTAAAATTCCTATCGACTCAATACCTCTACTGGCAGATGGAAATGAACACTGGCAATTGAAAAATAATTAAGAAGTCTTGACTCAGTAATTCGAAGGAAACACATTCTAAAAATCCTTCTACAATCCTACCTGTGGGAACTAAGGAGATCCTACTACACAACTTAAATGACAGAGATAAAATCCTATTTAAATTTCACACAACAAATGGTGAAGGCTATTTTTTTTATAGCAAGTGCAGAGGCATTAGTCCACACTCTATTTTTTTTAAATAAATAAAATTCCACTCTAACTAAAGGAATCAACAAATCAATTTTAAAATCAAATTCGAATAATGGATCTGGATTTTCGATCTTCCTATGGTTTAATTAGTATGCTTACCTTTGATATTAATTTAGGAAATGATATTTCTAGACAAAAACGAACTTCTCAGCGTCACGGCAAAGTTGCATTATATTCGAATTCAGATGTTTTAAAAAGATGGAATCATCAGTCTTATCATTAAGTTGCTTTCATTAACCAACAAAACTATGAAATATGATGCATTCAATCCACTCTGCACCTAGTTGATCAATCTCAGAGGTTTATTCTCCTTACAAGCATTTTCTATGGGATATCCAAGATTAATTCAAATAATCAAAATCAGAAAACAGAATTCCTATTAATAACAACAGCGCTGGTAAACTTTGGGTGTAATTCTTAGGGGCAACACTTGGAAAAGGATCAATACACACCTACAACACTACTTCCTAACACCTACACTATGAAATTCCTCAACGCACACACTTAACCTATCTGGCTACGTGCTAGCACATGAAAACATTCATAAAAAACACAATCCAATCATCAATTCATGAAATAAAATCGATTTCTCAGCACAACTGTAAAAATTTAGGAAATTAATCAAATGCACCTACAGATTACCTCTAGCTATGCTTACACGAGTTGATCTGGTTGTGGTGGGCCCTTGCCACACCTGGAGAAGCTTAGGACTTATAGAGGTGGACTAAGCTTCAACAAATCGACTTCAAGAACTCATAACAACCAATACACTTCCGAAATCCAATTAACAACATAGCATGGAAATTACAACTTTAGCTTTCATTAATGGAGAATTAAATCACAGTCTTCAACCTTGATTACAAAAATCGAATTTCAATATCCACACCAGCTAAAAATATTACAAGTCTTGACCTTTATAGGCATCGTGGTTTCAGAAATAGCATTATTTTTGTGCGTTGAAAACCAATTGATATGAACAATCCCTCAAATCTCGCACACTTAGCATTACAATATTCTATATTTTAATTGTCTTATGTCTAAAAAAAATGCATATTGATATAACAACATGCCTCTATAAATTTATCAACTGAACCCATCTGTGTGGTCAATTGCCATCTGGACATAACATCGACAAATTGAAACTGTTGGAGTATGGGCTGGAACACCAAGCTTCTGTAATGTTGAGCTGGAGCCTCAGGTATACTGGATCAGCATTGGCTGGAACGTTGAGCTGTTGGAATGATGAGAAATTCTTGTAAGAAATTCCACACTACACCCATAATGATAAGTTGACAATAGGCATGTAACTCAAAATACCCAAATTAGCTATAAAATAGTAAAAACAATTCCACTCGTAATGCTTTTTACCTTGGATAATTGGTGATGAAAGTTAAGCCAGATTTAGGGTAAAGAGAGGAAAAAGGGGTATATATTTGTTCAAAAAAAAGTAAAAAAAGGCAAGAAAGATAAGAAAAACAAGATAAAAGAAGGGCTCAAGACCCATAATGTGGAATATAACTTTCGATGCCATGTGGTTTTATGGTTGCCGACTAACCGACGAATCATGGTTTTGAGGACGCAATTTACGGCTTCGACTTGACCATTCATTTTCAGATAGTAGGACGAAGACTATTCTTGTCAAAAACCTAGCATGGAATTTATGTCTATCATCATAAGGTTCTGAAAATGCGACCCATGATCTATGAAAATCGAGAGGGGTACACCGAAATGACAGATGACCTAATTGAACACGAACAGAGTGACAATTTCTCCATCAGCCTTAAAAGTGGTAATAGATTTTACCCATTTTGTGAAGTAGTCGACCACAACTACAATGCATTTGTGTCCATCCACAGAAGTAGGGTTGCATGTAACGAAGACTATTCCCCATTTAGAGAAAAGACCAACGGAGACAATCAAAAGAAGAGGGGTGAGGTGGGTGCACATTTTCTTTGTGAAAATCTGACACAGATGGCACTTCTAGACTGCTACAATGAAATATTTAAACAAAGTGGGCCAATAGTATCCTGCACGCAATATTTTATGGGAAAAAACTATGCCAGAAAGATGACCGCCGCATGCCCCCATGTGACAGTCATTTAAAATGTGTTCTGCCTTATTAAGAGTGAGACAATGCTGAAGAATAATATCGACACCATGATGATATAGAGTATCATTTAGCAAGAGGCAGTGTTTCTCTTGGTGAAAAATACGACAGCGGTCGTCAGACGTGAGAGTTGGGTTGAATCAATGAGTTTGGAGGTAGACCAAAACGTCTCCATACCAAGGATCAGAAAAATCAACTAGGTAGACAGATTCATCTGGAAATGGATCATGAGCTACATCTTCCGGGTCAATTCTGGGAAGGTTCGACAGCAATTCGGTGAAGACTAGAGATTTCTTTGCTTTGGCAGCAGTTAAAACCAAATCGAATCATTGGAGGATTACAATCCATTTGGAATATTTTCTTCCAATAATTTTTCAAGACAGGATGTGTCACATGGGATTCTCCAAAGAAATTACGGTAGTATGCCGCAGCAATATATTGTGTCAGAGTCAGGTGACAGCGAAGACCATCGCGAGAGATAGTTTATCCACATGTGAATATCATATTTTGAGTCTAATGAGACCTTTTGACAAATAATATATCACATGTTCACTATCTTCATCGTGAACTCAAACCAAAACCATTCCTAACGAGGATGGTGAGGCTGCCAGGTAGAGTAGAAAGTCGCATGAGTAGTTGGGGGCACTAAGAAGTGGGGCAGAAATGAGTGCTCATTTCAAGGCATCAAACGACAGTTGAGCCTGGTCATCCCAAAAATGTGGTGTCCCTTTCTTAAGTAAGCGCATAAAGCCTTTCTTCATCTCGGCATAGTTTACTATGAAACGACATAAAAAGTTTGCTTTCCATTGCAAACGTTGGATTTGCAGAGTAGATGGTGGCGCAGGTAATTCAATGATTGCCTTAAGCTTTTCAGGATCAACCCTAATCCTGTGCTTGGAAACAATAAATCCTAGAAGGCTTCCAAGCTCGACAAAAAATATGCACTTATGCGGATTCAGATGTATATTATAGAACCTACACTGAGCAAAGATTTGTTTCATATGCGTAAGGTGGTGGGTTCGGTTCTTGGAGTGAGCCGGAAGGTCATCCAAGTAAGCTTGTACAATGTGCCGAATATCATGAAAGGCATAGTCCATAGCCCTTTGAAAATTTTATCCCGCATTCTTCAGACCGAATGGGAGTTTAAAATACGTAAATATGCCCCAAGGACAGATGAAGGTGGTTTTTAATAGCAATTTGTTTATAGCCCGAGAAGCCATCCATAAAGGAGAAATATTCACATCTGGCGCAATCGTCAAGAATCTGGTCTATAAACGACGTAGGATAATTGTCTTTTGGACAAGCAATTTTCAGATCACGATAATCAACACAGATCCAGGTGATGCCTTGTTTTTTATCTACGAGAACCGGATTGGAAACCCATTTCATCAAAGGAATGAGATAGATGAAACCAGCGTGTAAGAGTTTTTCAACCTTAGTCTTAACGGTGGCTACTTTGCGAGGGTGGAAAGGTCATAGTATTTGCCAGACAGGCTTGGCATTGTCATAAACTTTGATTTCGTGCTCAACAATAGACAGATCTATGCCAAGAATTTCGTCATAAGTCCAAGAAAACCCAGTGCTGTGAATCAAGCTGGCCCAAACCATCTCATACATGATGGATAAGAAATCATTATCATAAAGCATCTCATCCATCTCATGGCCCTCCTCATACATAAACAAATACTTGGCTGTAGAGGCCATGTCTCTCCCCATTCTCCCCTTAGAACATGTAATGCATAAAGTGAGGGAATCCTCCTCCCCATAGAACACATCCACTCCATGTGTCCCTCCTCCAATCATGCTCCTCATATAGGGAAAAAATTTATATCAATAGGATCATGATCGACATCATAATGAAAGAAAGGCGAGGGTTTTATGTAGCTAGAAGGTACCAACAGATCTCCCAAGTGGTCACGACTCGGTCTTCCCCACTTGGCGTTTCGGACAATGGTATGGCAAGTTGTCTCTTGACAAATGGCTTGCTGCATAAGTCATCACACCCACTAGTAAATAGTAGATGGTTGAATATGTCAATTGAGCACACAAGAAGTAACCACATACTTGCCCCGATCATACGGTAGATGGTTGTCTCCATCAAGATAGTTTGGCCAAAAATAGACCATGGAGCCTAAAGAAAAACTTGCCCCTTTGTAGAGCAATGCACCTTGCAATGAAAAGGTAAGAGCATACAAATATTGTATTGAACAATCAACAATTGCATAAACATAATTTCTTACCGAGGTGATGGAAGCAAGATGGTGACAAGATCCATAAATGAATCCTCCATAGTGGTATGGCATACCCATCCGAAGAGGAATGAACCACATGCCGCATAAAAATCCTCCTTCCTATGCTTGGAAATCCAAGTCAAGGAGAACATACCATAATAACCAATGAGTCCATTCATCACTCTACCAATCTCACCTCCTCTATGCCCACCAAGTGCATCGGATATGAAGTGATCCCGGGAACACTCCATCAACAAGCTCATGCTCGAAAGTGACAGCGCTGCTGGCCTATGCAAATAGACTCCTACCAACTCATAAATCCAATCTCCGACATGTTCAATGTCAAAGGACTCCTCTCATAATGTTTCCATTTTCTCCCATTGCAACATTATGCAAAATGTGAGAGCAACTTTGTCCTTTCTCTCTCTCAACCCTCCAAAGCAACAAATGTCTTTGCTACCCGAACATTCCTCCATCATATAACCCATGTGGCGAAGAGATCACCTCATCATAATTCTTCCACACTCCTTGCCATATGATGCAAGTACCCGCCAAGTACTCTCCTCCCACATACCCTTGGAAAAAGGATATGTCTCATGATGGCCAAACTCTCTCAAGAGTAGCCAACGCGAGTTTTTCCTCCCCGCTACCCAATATCATAGAGTTGAAAGTAACTCTCCAGCTTCTTTCTCTCTATCGACATCCATTTGTCCACCGAGTGAATGCCTTCTATCCTCCTCCATCTTGGTATTCCTCCAAAATAGACTACCATCCAACCATATCAAATTTTTCTCCTTGCATTCCATGGGATGCTTTGAAATGCAACTCCTTGGAGATATCCTGAGAATATCTCTCACCGATGATCACTTTTGAACCCATAAGGATCCAAAGGGGCTGAAAGCAAAGCCTCCTTGCTCTGCTACCTCTTGACGAGTGCTAGTAACCCTCCTCCAGGGTGTTTTGGCTATCTCATGTCTCAACTCTCTGATGAACATTTGGTTCTCGCATGTATTTGTTTGGAGCAAGGTTCACTCCATCCTCAAGGTTCATGATTCTCTCCAAAAGGTCACACCTCAACCTCAAGGGTTGTGTGCAACTCAACAAGGGTCTATGAGAGTGATGGTTCATTTTCTCCTTGAACCATTCAAGCTTTGCACAACGCAGATGTAATCTTGTTGCTCTTCCTTGGACAACAATATTTGATGTTGGGCATATAAGGACATATTTCCACGTTATTAGAAATATTTTCTCGCAATAAGGAAAAATTGAAATCTTCCCATACCTTGGTGAGATGTGGGAACTTCTTGTATAGGCTGTAAAGGCTCCTCCCTCCAACATAATGGGTCGCTCCAAGCTGCACGGTGTAGAAGGATGCTCTCTCAATGCTATGACAGTCGCTGGTACTTGTCTCTTCCCATGGTGGTGTGGGCTTCCTCTCTTCGGGTCTTCCTCCATCGAAAGGTTCTAATCAACCCTTGAGTAAACTCAAGAAAATAAATCACTCTTGTATGGCTCGGTAGACTGAACCACCAAGCATTGGCTTCACCCTCTAGGGTGCAAGTGCTGCAACTTCTATCGCCTCCTTCTCTACCATATGGGTGAAGTAGGAAGAATGCTCCTCAAGCTTTCTTTCCCAAGCTCTGCGCTGTAGTTGACCCATCAAATGTAGACAATAGGAACCTATTTCCTCTCATCATGCTTTTCTTTCGCATGGTCTTCTTTCTTCTCTTAGTCGAATAAGCCGAGGAAAATCTAGGTTTCTTTGAAAGTCCCTAGGTTAGCACTTGTATTCGCACGAAATACCCACTCGAGATTTCATGCTCTAAGTGGTATCCTTGCGCTTCACCTCCTCATGAGAACAGGGGAAGTGCATGCATCTTTTTTCTCGCACTCTTGAAACCTAGAGGGTTCATTGCAGCCTCTCTCCTCCTTCGAAACCCTTTTGGAGTTTCAATGCATTTCTCTTCTTATTTCTTCTTGGATCTGAAAATGGATGAGAGTAATCTCATACTCTCTGTCATTTTTTCTCCTCTTCTTCTTATCTTATTATTGGGTCTGAAAATCCACGGAAATGTCGAGCCAAGATGGCACTCAGATTACCTAGTAATGTTCCAAAATGTAAACTCCATAATGAATAAGTTGTATAACGGTCCCTGTTATGACGAATAAGATTAAAATAGACATAAGAAACAAATAGACATCATTTTTAGATACAACGACAATGGTACTTCGTTTCATGATCCGGAAAGTGGGGAAAAAAGGGTGTTTTATACCATAAAAAAGGTTGTTTTCAGAAATTTAGTGTGAAAATAAGTAGGGGAAATGGGCTGGATTAATATAGCTTAGGTCATGAGGGACCTATGTCTCGAATTTCAGCTCAAAACTAATGCTTCTAGCTATATTAAACAGCTCCTCCTTTCCCGACTAGGCTAGATAAGTTTCCCATGACTTTACTAAACGAAAATTTCTGAAATATAGTGAGATGTAATTCCCATGAGGGTTTCTAAAAGAAAAATGATAAAATAGGTCTGATATGTATTATATATTAATCAAATGGTAGAGAAATGGAGTTTTAACATCATTTACACGAAAGAAAAAAGACACTGCAAAGGTTTTCCCGGCAAAATGCATGAATAACAAACAGATAGTATGGAAAATAATAACGAGTTACTACATATCTAGTATTAAAAATGGTTGTGCATGACATGAGATATCATAATAATACAAAGATATGGCCCTATGCCTCTTATTAGAACTCTTGGAGGGAAATGAGCACCTACTCCTCAAAGATTTGCATGAAATCAAAGGATGCAGTTGTATATAGCTGTCACATGTTTGCATAAAGGACGCATGTCTGAAGGAGAGTGTGTTGTGGCTGAATGTGGATGAATGTCCCCAATCCAAAATACTGAAATGAAGCTCAAAATCCTTCTCTCTTGATCCCTTAAGCAAGTCGATCCAAAGAGAGGATGGAATTCTCACACGAGAATCCCTTGCACTAAGCAATGCAGCAACTCCGGCTAAACGACTGAAGTATGCAATTGGTCTCCGGACCAAGAAAAGCTGAATACATGAATGATCTCCCACTTTGATGCTATGCCTCCATTTTATCTTTGGTGAGCCTCTCATCCAGGACCCCACACAATGTTGAGGTGACTTCTTTATGAAGCTTCCTCTTTCAAAACCGCGTTGCCCTAGCTTGCTTCCCTCCTCTTCTCGGATGTGCTGTTGACTTGGTCAACTAATCCACCTCCAGTAGCTCTTTTCACACTAGGGATCTTCAATCTCAGTTTACATATGTGTCTTAGGCTGATCCTTGTTCACATTGAACTGGTTTGCTTAGGGTGATCTCTTCCTCCTCAAGAATGCATGTTGATTTAGTCAAACTTGACTATGTCCTTATCTATTTTTCCCATGTTCACACTTGTAAGTGAAGTTCAGCTCTTCAAAGTGATCCCCTTCCTTCTTAAGGTGGAAATTATTCATATTTTATTATTTATGGGCCTCCTTACTCATTTATTCCTCTTCTAAGTGAAAGTAGAAAAATCTAATGTTCCAAAATTGCTGTGTGAAAATTTGGGGAACATTACATCGAGGGATGTATAGAGCTTCCAGAAAATGGAAATTGCATGTTTTGCCCCCAAGTATCTAGCCAACGAAGTATTTGTAATATCCCAAAATCGGTATTGCTAGCCGAGCATGCGTGAAAAAATGCATTTTCGAGAATGGCTGCTATAGCTCTTCAAATCAGCCCCTTGGATCCCTTATGATCTAAGTATCTAAGTCCTAAATCCAAGAGGGTATCAAAAATAAATCCCTCTAGGTGGGTTAAACAGATCTCCCACACCTAGTTTCCTTGAAAAATGCCCCAAAGAGGGACGCTGACGAATAACGAAACAATTTTGCCTGAAAATAACGCAGTTTCCGCAGAAGCGAGATAGGAGGCTCATGAAATATTCTTCAATAGTATTTACAACGAAAGCAAATAGTCCATACAATTAAGTTTATCAAATACATGGCTAAAGATACAAGTCATAGATAGAAGAAATCTCCTCAAAAGAGAGCTGCAACCATATGAATGGTCGAAACTACCTTGACAAAAGATTATTTTATTAGGCTACAGAATCGTTGTATGTTACATGTCGGATCTAGAGCATATCCGTGTATAAAAATTCGGATCTATATCAGCATCCATGCACTAGAAGAGCTCCTCTTTCGGATCCCCTTGGTATTTCGGGGTTTACACCAAGCATAAGCAGGTAGATATGAGATCTAAGAAAGCAGATCTGCGAAATATTCAAAAATCTTTGAAGTATTCGGATTATGATAGATCAGATATCAAAAGTACAATGTGTATATCTCCTCAGGTAGATCTCAAAGTGAAGGGTAGATCCCCAACACTTAGAAACTAACTCTCCAAATGGTGCACCCAAACTCCCTACAACACCACCTAAAAGAATAATGCAGATCCGGAGTAGAAACCATTGTAGGGGATAGATAGCTGATGGCCACATGCCAAGATCAAAACCAAAGCTCATGTCACATCCCTATAGATCGAGAGGCCTCCTCCATTGAAAGAAGAGCACTAGAATGACTTAGATTTGAAGAGATCTAATCTCCACGAGAATAACGCAGTCCCTCAAGGGAGACTATGCTGCAGCTTGAATAAATGGGTTGGCCTCGATGCCAAGATGCAAAAAGCGAGGCTCAAACAAATGGATGCACTCTTCCAGGAGGTTAAAAAGACACACTCACCAGAAGAGACTCCAATACAAGCTAGATGCGAAAATGATCTGAGAGTTCCACTTGTCGACTTACAAAAGCAAGCAAACCCTCATCGGATCTATGTTGCCGTTGGAAGTAGAAGCTTGGTATCCAACCGGATAGTGGACAAGAAATACAAGCTCTCCCAAGAGCTCGTCAATGGGAAGAGATGGAACTCCTAAACAGGGAAATTCCAATGCTAAACAGAGATATGCACTCTAGGCTAAACGACCAAGAAAGTCATGTATAAACGACAACAAAATCATAAATCAAATCATGAACAACCTCCATATGTTGCCTTCCCCTTCCTTTTATAAGATGAGAGTTTGCCAAAACCCTAAACCACCTTCATTAACTTATCTCTTTCACACAAGAGACCTCCTTTACTAAATTACGCTATGCCTCATTGATGAGAACTCCTCCAATATTACGCTATAGATATGGTCAAGATTGACCTAGTCGAGTGGATTTGTTATTTTTCACACTCTAGGGTGTTTATTAAAGTGGCCAGATTTACCCCTTTTCACATTGGGCATGGATTTATTCTTCCATTAGGAGTATAATGACCCTCCTTTACATAATTATTCTTTGAACAAAAAAAACAAAATGAAATTGAATATTCCTATTAAAATAGGAATATTATAGTCCTTCCCTCCCGAATGTTGCTTTCCCTCAAGAAACTTACAAGGACTTTGCAAAATCTTCCAATGGAATTGTCTCCTCCCAAGGGTATAAGTGTGCTTTTGGTGAATGAACCAATTATTTGTCATCATAAAGAAGTGGGAGATACATAGAAACAGTTTCTTGCTTTCCATTGGTTTTCTCAAGGCATGAGAGATGGTAAATGCGGGGTGCTTCAACCCCATGAGAGGCTTCAATCTCCATGCTATCATCCAAACAAAGTGAGCCATCCCGGGTAGCTCACTAGAAAAAATTCATTAATTCCCCCCATTTTGCATTGTGTAGGGGGCTCCATGCATGGAAATGAGAGAAGAGGATACTCAACTCACATTGTCGCTCTTTCCCTTTTTCATGAATGTGGAGCCCACTGATCCTCGAACTACGATAAAATAGTCCTCATGAAGCCAAAAGGAACTTGGAACTTCATGATTTTCTTCTACCGATTCTAGTAAGTCTTCTTTCCCAATGTCCTATGCATATAGTGAGTAGATTGTCTTCACCATATGTGCTCCTAAAAGAAACATGGACTAAGTGTCATATGATATATTGGATGGTGACAATAGTCCCTCCCTTGAGACCCAGCATTGTCCATCATCTTGCCGCCTCAAATCATGGTGCCATAAGTGGCCATCCCACCACCTTCTTGCTGCAATAAGCTTCTTCAAAGCTTGAAAATGATGGAGGATAATAGGTGTTGGCTGAACATGATTCCAGCCACACATGTCTTGCTCCAAGTGCTCCCTTGTGAGAGATCTCTTCCCATGACATAAGGCCAATACATGACCCTTTGCATAAGAAAACATACGTATATAAGGCAGACATTCATATAAGGTCCTATCCTCTTCTTGAAGTACAAATGAATATGGGAGATTGCATTCCCAATGGACACATTCACCCAATGTGTCATTCCTCCTCTCATGTTCATAACAAAGGTTGGAGCATTATTGACATCATGATATAAACAAGCTCCCTTATGCCACCTCATGAGAAGGCTACATTTTCCCTCAACCCAAGGTACATACATGATTATTTCATTCATTCTAAACATAAATACATGTACATACATCATGAGGCATAAGCAAATGTATGGACATGGAATTCATCATAGGGTTGCCCATACTTTCTTCTTGTCAACCAAAGCAACCATGCCTCCTCTTGATGCATTCCTTCCTTGAAATACAAGTCACGAGACATAAAATCCAAAAACTTTGGGTGGTATCACACTCACCCAATAGAAACCGATGCAGTCATCTCCTCCCTACTTCGGATCTAGATGTGGGTAAGTGGTTTAGATTCCACTTACTTGCTACCCTTATCATTCCACCATGGATGAAGGTGAAATGTATATTTGGTGCTTTTAGGGAAGCACCCATCATGCCGCAAGACCTCCCTTAGCCCATCGAGGGAGTGGGCGCCATATTTGGAAATAGTTACGGCCCATAGTTGGCCATGAAGTTTTATATGGTAAGACACTCCTTTTAGAGTCATGGCCTACACATGTAGAAAGTAAAAGAATGCATGCAATCATAAAGTAAAATGTGATTGACATAAGCATGCTTCTTACCCAAAATCTCATGGCTATGATAGTTCCTCTCTTGGCCAAATGTATCATCAATGTACAAGGTTGAGAGAACACTTTGCTCTTTTCATCGTGGGGGTTGCCTTGGTGGGCTTCTTCCAAGTAAGGAGACATCAAGGCATAGATCATGATAGAAAGATGTATGGACTGATGTGTCCTTGCTTCTCTTGCATAGATCTTCATGCCTTCTTAGGACATCACTACTTTGAAATAAAGAGGGGTAAATTTTTCTTACCCTATGAAGCTTTCCCTCCCTTTATCTTCTACAGTATTCGGGATCTCACCATCTGATAATGATGGCACATGCTGCTCATGGGTGGTGCCATAATTTCTATATGTGAGACTCTTTGAAACTCTTTGCAAGAATGCAAGAGCTTCTCCTCTTGGAGCACCGCTGCCCCTTCTTCTTCTTCATGAAATGCTAGAGATGCCTTTTGTTATGACTGTGCTGTCACCCCTAGCCTTTTTCTTCAATGGTGGAAAATGCCTCATCATCAATAGGAGACCTTAGATCTTGGTCTACCTTTGAAAGAGGAATCTTCATGTCTTATTTTTGAGAAGACGTCTCTTCATCCAATGAGGATCTTGACCTTGGCAAGGTATCAAACAAGTTCACCTTCTCCTCGATGGTCTTCATAGGTGGAGTTGGATTTGTAGATCCTTCCTTTGGCACATCTCCTCTCTTCTTCCTCATGAAGTTGCTGATAGAACATGGTAGCTATGATGATATGGTCGAGTGCTCATACCCATAAGATGAAGATGTAGAATTCTCCTCATGCATAGATATTGTGGATCCCAGTTGGGGAAACTTCATGGTCTATCCCCTTTATTTCTCTATTTTTTCCCTTGAAGGCTTAAACAGAGTTTTGGAACATAGTCCTTTGAGAACTCTTTCCCTTCCATTCTTCTAAAGAAAAGGGTTTTGACCCTTACTTTTGTATGTCTTCCATGCAATAATTCTCCATGTCTTCACCCTACAAAGACATCTTGGCTTGATGCTCACAGTCGAGCCAAGGATCAAGCTTTGATACCATCGTAATATCCCAAAATCGGGATCGCTAGCTGAGCATGCCTAAAAAACGACATTTTTTCGAGAATGGCTACTACAGCTCTTGAAATCAGCCCTTAGATCCCTTAGATATGAGTATCTAAGTCTTAAATCCAAGAGGGTATCAAAAATAAATCCCTCTAGGTGGGTTAAACAGATCTCCGACACCTAGTTTCCTTGAAAAAATGCCCCAAAGAGGGAATTTGCAGCAATAACAAACAATTCTTTGCTCGAGAAAATAATGCGAGTTTTCGTAGCAGAGCGATGATAGGAGGCTCATGAAATATTCTTCAATATTATTTACAACAACAAAGAAGTCATACAATTAAGTTTATCAAATACATGGATGAAGATACAAGTCATAGACAAAAGAAATCTCCTCAAAAAGAGGGTCGCAAACCATATGAATGATCTGAAACTGCCTTGACAACGTTATTTTATTAGGTTGCAAACTATTGTATGTTACATGTCAGATCTAGAGTAGATTTCGTGCATAAAAATTAAGATCTATATCGGATCCATGCACTAGAAAGAGCTCCTCTTTAGATCCCCTTTGAATTTCGGAGTTTACACCAAAAGCATAAAGCAAGTAGATCTGAGATCTAAGAAAGCGGAATATGCAGAAATATTCGAAATGTTGAAGTATTCGGATTATGCGATCAGATCTGAAAAGTACAATGTGTAGATCTCCTCCAGTAGATCTCAAATTAAATGGTAGATCTCCCAACACTTAGAAACTAGCTCTCCAAATGGTACACCGAAACTCCCCTGCAACACCACCTACAAGAATAACGCAGATTTCGGATTAGAAAGCTGCGTTGTAGGGGATAGATAGTTGATGGCCACATGCCAAGATCATAAACAAGAATCGATGCACTACAATACACTCCCTCCAATAGAGCAAAGGCCTCCTCCACTGAAAAAAGAGCACCGGAATGACTTAGATCCGAAGAGATCTAATCTCCACCGAGAATAATGCAATCCCTCAAGGGAGACTCGTGTCTGCAGACTTGAAATTTCTTGTTTAGGAGTTCCATCTCTTCCCATTGAGGAGCTCTCTGGGAGAGCTTGCATTGATGTCCACTATCCGGTTGGAGACCAAGCTTCTACTTCCAACATAGAAACGTTGCAGATCTAGTGAGGGTTTGCTTGCTTTTGTAAGCTACAACTAAGTGGAACTCTAGATGCGTTCAAATCTAGCTTGTATCGGGGCCTCTTCTCGGTGAGTGTGTCTTTTGAACCTCCCGGGAAGAGTGCATCCATTGTTAGCCTTCCCCTTCCTTTTATAAGATGAGATATTTCCAAAACCCTAAACCACCTTCATTAACTTATCTCTTTCAGCACCGTAATATCCCAAAATTGGGCTTTTTCTGTAACAAATAGAATATCTAAAGATATTCCAAAGTTAGGGCTTCATAAAATCATGGAAATAACAATGTATATCAGTTCATAAGATGCACAAGGGGACATTTAACCAGACAAATTAATGATCGAGACGAGAGATCTACCTCACTATTCTCTCTCGAAATGAGGAAATGCGACGATTTCTGGACCATAAAAACATCATTTTTATAAAATAACGCAATAAATATGGGAAATGGGACTTGATCCCCGTGGGCTCATACATTATACATCTTCCATACCGAATTTGAGCTTTAAAAAATCATTCTAGCTAAGTTAAAAAGATCTCCCCGACTAGAGATAGCTCAAAAACACCCCAATCCCATGACTTCCAACTGTAGAATTTATGAAGACTATGAGAGCATAATTCCCATGAGGGTTTCTACGGAAAATTATTAAATAAGATTTGATCATAGGTTTTATATTAATCATGTATCAAATAAATGGAGCTTTAACCTCTTTTACATCGTAAAAGCAAGACACCCTACAAGAGCTCCCGGCATTATACATGTATGAAAAGCAGTACTACGGAAAATAATGTAGTCTACTACAAATATATATTAAACATGACTGAATACAACATAAAATAGCTGATCAATACAGAAATTGGCCCAAGTCCCTCCTTATTAGATCTTCGGAGGGAAATAAACACCTGCTCCTCAAAGACTAGCACAAAATCCAGGGGGTCCAACCACTCACTCGCTACAGCACCGATAAAATATACGTTTTCTTTCAAAGGGAAAGTCGTGATGGATATGTATATGGATTATTAGCCCTAATCCAAATGATTAAATTGAAGCTCGTATCCTTCCCTTTGATCCCTTAAGCAAGCTGATCCAACGAGAGGATGGAATCACTGCGGGAATTCCTTGCACTAAGTCGATGCTGCAACCACAGCCTAAACGGCTGAAGCATGCAAGTAGTCAAAAGACCAAATATAGTTGAATAATCAAATGATCTCCTTTATGCTATGCCCTCCTTTTTTATCTTTGGTGAGCCTCCTCACCCCCGAACCCCACACATTGTTGAGGTGACTTCTTAGTGAAGATTCCTCCTTCAAAACTACATTGTCCTTGTTGGCTTCCCTCCCCTTTGTAGCGCCGTTGTTGACTTGGTCAACCGGGACTAATCCATCTGCAATTCCTCTTTTCACACTAAGTGATCTTCAATCCATTTCTCATATGTGTGTCTAGGCTGATCTTTGTTCACATTGAGCTAGTTTACTTGGGTGATCTCTTCCTCCTCAAGAATGCATGTTGACTTAGTCAAACTTGACTATGTCCACATCTATTTTGCCCTTGTTCACACTCGAGAAGTGTAAAATCCAGCTCCTAAGGTGATCTCCTTCCTCATTAAGGTGGAATTTATTCATATCTTTATTGTTCATGGGCCTCCTTACCCATTTATTCCTCTCCTAGGGGAAAGCAGCAAAATCTAATATTCCAATTTGCTTGTATGCAAATTTTGGAATATTACAAATCCTCCCGCTCCCAAATGTTCCTTGTCCTCAAGCAAACGCAAGGATAGGGACCGAAGAGCATCCTCTTCTCCCCCTGTAGCAACCTCATAAGTTAAAATCCTCCAAGGATCAAGGTGCTGCATCATCGATATATCTCCAAGTTGCCCCTCCCCGAGTGTGTAAGCTATCTATTGGGGAACGTTCCAAACGACTGACATCATGTGACAGAGTAAAACATCCATGGAGGAAACAATGGGTTATTTGAAGGTCCTCTTGAGGCATGCGGCCTGATATGGATTTGGATTCATCATCCCCATTTGAATATCCCCTCCCCAAGCTATCAACCAAACAAAATGAGTCACTCTCAGGGATGGCAACTCATGAAGGATCTCTTCCACCTTGAGCTCATGCAGAATAGGTGGGGTATGAAAATATGAACATGGTAGACAAGATGGCCTACTCCATGTTGTCTTCCTCTCCACTTTAAGATAATTATAGATAATTTTCTAATCTTGAGCTGCAATAATGTTGCCCTCAAATGGCAAGAAGGAAACTATACCTCCAAAGGTCCCTTTCCTGGTGTTGTGAATCAAGCTAGCCCAAACCATCTCATACATGATGGATAAGAAATCACCATCATATGGCACCCCATCCATCTCATGGCCCTCCTCATAGAGACATAAAAAATTTTGTTGTAATGGCCATACCTATTCCCATGCTCCTCTTAGAACATGTAATGTAGAAAGTGTGGGGATCCTCCTCCCCAAAGAATACATCCATCCAATGTGTTCCTCCTCCAATCATGCTCCCCCATAAAGGCAAGAACAACATCGAGAAAAATTGGCTCATGAACAACATCATAATGAAGGGAGTATTGAAGGTTTCATGTGGTGTTGGATGGTACCAACAGTCTCCCAAGTGGCCCCCGGCACAGTCTTTCCCCACTGCGGCTTTCAGAAAATAGCTTGGAAAGTTGTTTCTTGACAAATGGCTTGTTGTGTAAGTCATCACACCCACTAGTAAATAGTAGATGGCTGAATATATCAGTCGAGAATACAAGGAGCAACCAAACACTTGCCCCAGATCATATAGTAGATGCATGTTTCCATCATAATAGTGCGTCAAAAATGGTCCATGGAGCCTAAAGAAAAACTTGCCCCTTTGTAGAGCAATGCACTACAAAGCAATGGTAAGAGCATGAAAATATTGTGTTGAACAATCGATAAATGCAAAAACAGAATTCTTACCATGTAATGAAAGTAAGATGGTGACGAGGATCCATAAATGAGCCCTCCATAGTGATATAAGACATACCTCTATGAAGAGGAATAAACCATATGCTACCCGAAGATCCCCCCTCCCCATGCTTGGAAGTCCAAGTCAAGAAGAGCATACTACGAGCATAGTGATGAATTCATCCGCTACTCTATCAATCTCATCTCCTCCATGTCCACCCGTGCATCAAATGTGAAGTGGTCTTGGGAGCACTTTCTGTTGGAAATATTGTCATTGATGGCAAAGGAGAGCGGCACTCGAAGCGAAAAGGGAGCGACCTGAAGAAAGGAAGGCAAAAGAAGCACGGTGAAAGCAATAGAGGCGCAAAGAAGAATGTCAAAATGTAACGAGTCTTTAGAAGCACGGTGAAGAACGCGTTATCGGAAGATAGAGACGAGAGGCGAGTAACGAGAAGCGAGAGAACGGGCGAGACGAGTTACAAAATTCCGGGAATCGTACTCTCCAACCGGCGGAGCAGAGGGTAGAGATTAGTTACAAAATTCGAAATCGCTTCACTCCGGCGGCAAAGGAATATGTATATAAACATGTACAAACTTATTCGGGAATCGCTTAAACTCTCGGCGGCAGTGCAATGCATATAATATGAGAACCATATTCGGGAGCACACTCTGCTCAGCAGCGTTATACAACACAAAGTATTATTTCGGGAATCGTACGCACGTGGAGTGGAGGATAAATATAAATGCGCGCACATTACGTATTTTGCGAGAGGTCCAGAGGCATACATATGATGTTATATAAAGGCGGAGTGCATAAAACAAAGGTTTTATAAGGTGGGACCCCTCGATCGCAATCGGAGAAAAGGTTCAATCGGCGGAGTTTTGTTATGTGCCTCCGATCGAGACGGACCGTCGAGTTATCTACACGAATTGTTGCCAATAGCATCGAAGTTCCCACCGCCGACCAGGAACACTGGGCTTGATCGCATGTCTTTGTGTAAACACTTTGCTGATTGAAGTGGCGTCTGATCCTGTGTATAAAGACGTGAGGTTAATATATGCAAATCGCATCCGTGTTACGATCGCAATTGGAACTTTTCTATTATGCGCCCCAGGTGGCATGTGATTGGAAATCCGGACCCGATATGGTATATAAAGCTACGACTAGCATACAGCACTTGCAGTTCGAGGTCTAATGGCATCGGCAAACGCGCAGAGTGAAATCGATCAATCGCAATCGGAGGAGAACCAAATCTCATCGAAGAAAACTTCATGTCGGGTGGAGCCGAAAGGGCATTTGTTAAAGTATTATCGAGTTTATTCGGTAGATAGCGAGCGGTTTTGTTAAAACCTTATATAAGGATGTTGAGAGTTGATTTAAGTTGTATCAAAAAGGCGTATTGCTGTATATATATGAAAGCGATTGTATTAAAATATGCCGCGTAGGTACGCGCCACGGGCCTTGGCTTAAGGTGGAGGGCGATTGGTAATATAAAATGAATGTTGCGATTGTATTGAAAAGTGCTTGGGTAATGATGCACGCAGACCCATGGAGCCTCGGCTTAAGGAGGGGCGATTATTAATATACTGGCCTGTGATATATGTCGGGTTCCGCTCGCGGGTATTTCCCACATCAACAAGACACTAATAGCATAAAAGGGATTGGAGTTCCTCGGTTACGGTCGGCGAGATATAAAAGGAGCGGAGTTACACGCATGCAACGGTGCACACAACGGAGGACGACGAAGGACAAATACACGGTCGGAGAAAGGCAGGATGCGCGGCCAAACGAGAGACAAAAGCGAGTGAGAAAGCTGGAGTTCTCATTTAAATTTGAATGTAAATGTTTTATTTAAAAATTTTTATTGTTTGTGATGCATTGGCAAGTCTCAGGGAAAACAAACTCCCGCTGTTTATGTGTAAAATTGGCACCTACGGTTATAATTTACGAGTATGGTGACAAAAGGAGTGAGAAGGCGGGGAAGGCAAAGAACATGACTTTCCATTTCGAATTCCAAAGCGAGAATACAAACGAGTCATGTGAGGAAATCTATAAATAATATCATCTTGATATGCGAGAGTGAGTTTTTAGAGCGAGGGAGAGAGCATATAGAGAGAATGCGAGAATATAGAAGGCGGAGAGAAAATTAAGAGAAGCTACGAACGAGAGCTGATATACGAGGTAAATCGGCAAACATTCGAGTTTTAGAAAATAGAGAAAGTTGGAGCTTCCCTATCAAGTTGCGGCTTGATAGGCGTCGATTGTGGGCGGCGGGGTTGGAGCCTCACACGTGGGTTGGTGCAGCAGAGAAAGGCGAAGGAGTTGGTGCTTCCTTGCAAGTTGTAGCTTGCGGGGTGGGGTAGGAGCCTCCTGCGGGTTGGTGCACACGGAAAAGCTTGGTGGTGAGAGGGAGTTGGAGCTTGCCTTTGCATCACAACAATAATAATATGTGGTTTTCTCCCTTTGTGGGTTTCCACTTATATGCGAGTGTCTGCTGTGCATGATATTTATGTATTGATGCGAGTATAGCATCATTTGCTTAATACACCTTTGCTCTCATATTAAAGTCTACGTTTGCTCTATTAAACTAATACTTTCTGATTACATTCTGAAAATTACTCTCACATCAAATAGGGTTTGAAATGAAGGTGTAAATAAGTTTAATGAAAAGTTTCAGAGATCGGGAATGTATTAAAGGCTGAAGTTCACTCTCGGTTTAATTAGAGGTTCAACAATTGGTATCAAAGCCAAGTTCCTTTGTGCAAAGTCTAACTGCTTGAAAGGAGATCCTAGGTTCTCGAGATGAGCTAGTAAAGAAGGATGCTCAGCCTGATAAAGCTTGCTTCAGCTTTGGTGAAAATTATGCTTTACGGAAAATCGGAATGAAGACATACATAATGTCTCTAGGAGTAGAAGTACGAAAGTGCTTTCGTGACGTGGGATATGCCCGAAGTCAGGCGATACGAGAGAAAAGAAGCTAAAGAAAGCTTTAGTAGCTAATGCAAAAGCCATGAATGCCATCTGAAATGGATTATGTGGCTTAGACGAGTTTATTAAAGTAATGCACGCAAAGACAACTGCCAAGAAGATATAGATACTCTTGAAGACATACATGAGGGAGACAGGAAAGTAAAAAGCTGCCAAACTTCAAGTATATGAGAGCCCCGGTTTGAAAACTTAAAAATGAATGATGATGAAGATGTTGGCGAAGCTTCTTCTTAAAAAGTTGCTGAGAAATTGTTAACAATATGAAAGCTCTTGGAGAAACCATACCGAAAGGTATAGTTGTGCGAAAGATTCTAAGATCACTCCCATCCGGATTTTAATCCCAAGGTGTACTGCCGTAGAAGAGACGACGGATTGGGAGACTGCGACCATAGAGAACCGGATACTTGGAAATCTAACGACTGTGAAATGAGGCTCCCACGGAAAGAAGCCAAGTACAAGGGAGAGCGACATTCAAAAGCGAGAAAGAAGAAAGAAGAAAAGGAAGAAATATGCTCTTGCTGCGATGAAGAAAGAGGCTAAATTTGTCCAAAGAAATTGGATAGAGGCTCGAGGGTAGATAAAAAGGTAAACTTTTCTTCAAATGATTTAAGCATTTGTGGAAGAGTTGGACATTATGCTTGCTAAATGTCCTCACAAGAAAGTAATAAATCAAGCTCAAGAATCGAGAGAAAGACACATCGAGAGGCGGCGGAGAAGGAAAGAAATTCGGCGAGAAAATCCTTCTATGCTCGGCGCGAGACGGTGCATCCCGAAGGCTCGGATGAACCCTCAAGTGAAAGAAGGAACCTCGAGAATTTTTGTTGATGGCCATAGAAGATCTTGAGGGACTCCTACTAGAAGATGAAGAAGAAGAAGGGAAGTAGACCGTGAGCTAAGAAGTGCTGCGGAGGAGATTGAGGAGACTCGAAACTAAAATGCGAGAAAACAAAAAGAGATTCTCCTCAAAATGCAGCGGAAAGAAGAACAAAATTTAGAAGTCCTCATGCGAGTGGAAGGTAAAGCTTGGAGAAGCCAAGAATATAGAAGATATGTTACTTTCAGCATGATCAAAGATAAAACTACGAGAACAAGAGAAGGCTAGGAAGAAGAAATTACGTAATGCGAGAAAGAAATTAGAAAAATGCTCCGACGGAAAGTTTCTGTACCCTTCTCAAACAACAAAGCTCTAAGTAAGTTGAATGAAATTTTGGTTGCTCAAAGAGATCTATGATAAAGGCGGAATAGGCTACGAAGGAGAATCGAAGTAAAGGAAAAGAAAAGGTTGACGGAGAGAGATTATTTTTGTAAAAGCAAAGAAGGATGAGGAAGTAAGCTCAAAATAATTCCTACAAAAAAGAAAGAAATCTGCAAATGAAAGAGGCGGAAATGCGAAGAAACCTCTAGTAACAAAAGAGTGCAATAACTACTAAGATAACGAAGGATCATATGTCACGAGTATGTCAAATTTGGAAGCCATCAAAGGAGATTCTTCCCTCCTATGAAGAATGCACTGTTATGTACGCCGCAAATGTGCGGACAGTTTCATTCTTGCATATTGTTATACAAGGAGGAGCAATTCAAACTTGCAAAAGAGTACTGTAAACGGTGAAAGACTATCTCAAACAAACAAATGGAAGAAACAACCTTACATCGGGTATGCAAATAGCTTCCATGGATACGCACTTTATTGTAGGAATTTCGGCCATCGGAAGTCTTGAATGTAGAAAGTATGGACAAAGAATGATGTTCAACACCATCGAGGAGGTTTATAAATCAAAGAGAGTTTTGCTCATACTCACAGTGCCTTGAAAAACTATGATTAAATGTTGTGTATGCAATCAAGTTGGACATATACGTAAAGATCCAAATGTTCTTTGAAAGAAGGATGTGAGTTCATCAACTCACAAAAGATACCAAACAAAAAGCCTCCGGTGGATAAAGAAGGTGAATAAATGTGACTTGGCTTTTAAGCGCTCAAGATTTGAAGAGTCGATGGTATTTGGGCGTGCATGTTTGCTCCTAAACGCTTATGCGAGATAAAAACGAGCTTTTAACTCTTGACGAAAAGAAATCGGGCAATGTCACTTTTGGAAATGACAAATCGGGGAAAGATCGAGGAAAAGGACCCGGTCTGGCATAGACAATGGCGGAGGGAAAGGCCCAAACGATGTATGTATGTATATGTAGATGGGTTGAAAGAGAAAATTTGCGAGAGTGTCGATCGGATGTGTGATAAAGGAGTGGCAGAAGTTCTCTTTAGAGCACAATATTGTGTGGTCGGATCAAGCACAACGGAAAAACTCTACTCGAAAGGTGTTCGAACGAGAGAGTAATGTGTACATGAGTGAAAGAGGAGGATGAGGCCTGCCATCTTAGCAAACTCGAGGAGTCATGGTTATGGCATAGGAGATTGGGACATCTCGGCTTTGACCATATCATTGGGGCGAGCAGGCAAGAACGGCCCATTTGTCGAGGAGATATGCCGGAAATAAAAAGGCCCTCGAAACACAATATGCGGAGAATCTTGTCGGTTGGGAGCTTTACGCACATCCTTTAAATCTAAAGAAGAGTTATCAACAAGAAGACCACTTTTCGCAACTTGTGCACATGGATCTATATGTGGACACTGCAAGAACTAAAACACCAAGTGGAGAGTCCTACTTTATCTTGATAATAGATGATTTCTCGAGGAATGACATGGGTTGCCTTCTCAAAAATAAATCGGAAGCATTGGAAAAATTTAAAGATATTCAAAGAATTAGCGAGAAAATCAAAGCTTTGGATGCAAGCTAAAATGTATCGGATCGGACGAGAGGAGGAGAATTCACGGATTATGACTTTGTAGACATATGTAATGAACATGGAATAAAGCAACAGTTACTATTGTAGGGACACCTGCGTGCGAATGGAGTAGCGAGAGAGACAAAACGGGTCTATACAACAAATAGCCGAGCTATGATGCAAGAGAATAATATTGCTCAAACCTACCGAGGCGAGCTGCGATGCCTACCACATCGGTGCATATCCTTAATAAAGCTCACTTAAGGCCAAGCGGTGACAAGACTCCATATGAACTATGGCATGGAGAAAGCCGACGCCAATAAAACATTTCCAAAGTCTTTGGTGGCAAGTGTTACATAAATAATAATGGTGAAAACCTTGGGAAATTTGATGCAAGAGTAGATGAAGGAATATTCTTGGGATATGCCATCCAAAAGTAAAAGGGTGCGTGCTACAACGAGGACTCTTCGGAAAATAGTTGAATGTATTGATGTGAGATTTGATGAAGAACTTCCAAACAATACTAAGAAATACGGAGGCTGCTGCAGCCCATCGAGACTGACCATGAAGAGGAAGACAAGGATGATGATGAGAGCAAGCAAGACAACGAGATGATGCGGTGAGCTCGAGAAACTCAAGATACACTCGGAAAAGAGAATCATCCCGAAAGATCGAGATCATAGGAGACAAGAAAGCGGGAGTCCGGACAAGAGAAGGCGGCTAACGGAACAAACGGAGAAGAAAGTATACATAGCCATGTTATCACAAAGTAGAGCCGAAAAGAAATTTGAAGAAACTGACAAGGACAAGTATTGGGTGAAAAGCAATGAATGAAGAATTGGACCAAATTGAGAAGAACAATGCTGGGAACTAGTTCCTAGAACTATTGAGATATCATTGGTTCAAAATGGGTATTCAAAAACAAAAATGAATGAGCAAGGACGAGTAATCGGGAATAAAGCCGGTGACAGTGCTGCGAAAGGATACTCACAAATTGAAGGACTTGACTATGATGGAAACATGTTTCACACAGCAGCAGAATCGAGGCTATCGAGAATGTTCCACGCATTTTCGTGCTACCAAGACTTCAAGGTATATCAAATGGATGTAAAGTACTGCTTTTCCTTAATGGAGATCTAGAAGAAGAAGTGTACATGGAACAACGAGAGGAAGCTTCTCATTGACGAGACAAAGAAGACTGTGTGTATGTGGGCGAAGAAGGCCCCTATGATGGTGAAACGAGGCTCCTCGTAGCTTGGTACTCAGGCGGATTAAAATATTTACCAAAAACGTTTTAAGAGAAGGTGGAGTAGACAGTAATCTATGCATAAAGCGCATGAAAATGAGCTCCTAATTGTTGTTGTATATGTTGATGACATTGTGTTTGGAAGCAACGAAATGATGACGAGAAAAAGGGTTTGTTGATGAGATGAAAACGGAGAGTTTGAAATGTCTATGATTGGAGAACTCGGTTTTCTACTTGCGCAAATTCAACAAAAGAACACACGCATATTCATTTCTTTCAAGAAAAATGGCTTAAAGAAATCTTTGGAAAATTTCAAAATGGAAGGCACCGCAGAGCCAAATGACAGCACCCCCATGATCACGGGATGCAAGTTGACTGTGTGTGCGATGATGGGTACTGCGGATGTAGATCAAGAAACTCTACGGATCCATGATAGGAGGCCCCTGCTTTGTACTTGACGACTTCAAGACCGAACATCATGCTAGCCGGTGAGGACCAAAGCGGCAAAGATGTCAAGCGGCACCTAAACCAAAACCATCTTACGGCGGTGAGACACTCGAGATATCTACGAGGAACATCACAATATGGGCTTTGGTATCCTGCAAAGGCAAAAGATTCACTGCATCGGCGTACACGGATACGAGATTGGGCTAGGCTTTGTGTGGACGACGAGGAAAGAAGTACAAGTGGAGGTGCATTCCTATCTGGGAGAAAGTCTGGTGTTGCAGGTGGCTAAGCGAAAAAGCGAAAACATGCATGTCTTTGTCTACGCTGAGAGCGAGATATATAGCAGCGGCGGCTGCATGTTGTACACAAGTCATGTGGATGAAGCAAACTCTTCGAGACACCAAGAAGGTAAGCATTAATGAACCTATCTCAATCAAATTTGATAATACAAGTGCTATAAGTATATCTAAAAATCTTGTGCTTCATTCAAAAACTAAACATATACCAATCGAAGTATCATTTCTCCTCGAGAACAAGTGGCTCGAGAAGATAGTTAAAGTTTGGACTATGTGTCAACGAAAGAACGGATAGCAGATATATTTACCACAGCACTTGCCGAAGGAGAACCATTCGAATAACTTGGGACACAAACTGAGGGGTCGTATATGTAGATACTATTCTCTAATATGAAGAGAAATGCGAGTCTCGAGAACAAAATGAAGATATCATTCCCGAGAAGAACGACCGTACGAAGATAATCATAAAACAAGTCCACGGGATCGGCATTATCAGCGTATCGGCGTTCGCCACGAGGGAACCGCTCCAATGCCGTAAAATGCATCATCTTTGTACTGCCAATCTAGCACATATTACTGAGGCACCACTACGATGAGGCTCGGCATAGTCCAATTTCGGCGAGAGGGGACCTGACAGTAACTGAGAGGAGAGGAAATACAGCGACGCAAACGGAGAGAGTGAGGAGTCATCCTGCTGCCATTTCTGATGTCAAAGGGGGAGGAAGAACAAATAGCCGGGGAGGAAGAGCAAGCAGCGAGAAAAGAGAAAGCAAACGGAGAGAAAGTGGATTCTGCCATCCGATGCCAAAGAGAGAGGCTTGTTGGAAATGTTGTCATTGATGGCAAAGGAGGCGTACACTCGAGGAAACGAAACGAGCGACGGCGAAGCAAAGGAAGGCAAAGGAGACACGGTGAGAAGCAATAGAGGCGGCCAAAGAAGAATGTCAAAATGTGACCGGTCATAGAAGCACGGTGAAGAACGGGTTGTCGGAAGATAGAGACGAGGAGCGACGGTGAGACGGAAAGCGAGGAGGCAGGGCGGAAGGCGTACAGATCCGGGGAATCGTATACTCCAGCCGTCGGGCTTGACGGCGGTGGTTACAAAAATTCGAGGCTCGCTTCACTCCGGCGGCGAAGAATATATGTATAAACATATGCAAAAGCTTATTCGGGAGATGGCTTAACTCGGCGGCCGATGCAATGCATATGTCTGACGAACATAGTAAAGGAATTCACTTTGCACTCCAGCAGGCGTTATACAACACGAAATATTATTCGGGAATCGTTCTACCCAGATGGAGGATACATATAAATACCGCACATTTACGTATGCTGCGAGAGGTCCGAGGCATACATATGATCTTGTATAAGCGGAGTGCATAAAAACAAAGTTTGCAAGGTGGGACCCCTCGATGGCGATCGGAGAAAAAGGTTCAGTCGGCGGAGTTTTGTTGTATTGCGCTCCGATCAAAAAGCCGGACCCGATCGAGTTATGTACCACAATTTATTGCTAATCGCATCCAAGTTCCGATCGCAATCGGAACCTTGGAGTTGATCGCATGTCTTTTGTAAAACGGCTTGCGATTGAAGTGGCAGGACACAGAATCCTGTTATAAGCGGGAGTTAATATATGCAAATCGCATCCAGGTGTTACGATACGCAATCGGAACTTTTCCTATTATGCGCGCGATTGCATTTGGTGGAAAATACTGGACCCGGTTGGTATATAAACTACGGCTCATATACAACTTGAGTTCCGGAGTCTATTCGCATCGACGCAAAACGCGGTGAACGAGCGATCGATATCGCAATCGGAGCGAGCGGTCAATGCGCGATCGGAGGAGAGACCAATTCATCGGAAAACATGTCGGGTGGGCTTTCGAAAGAGGGCATTTTTATGTGTGTAAAGTTTATTCGGTGGAGATGACGGAGCGGTTTTTATGTTAAAACCTTGTATAAGGATGTCGGAGAGTTGATTTAAGTTGTATCGAAAAAGGCGGCATTATATATAAAGGGCGATTGTATTAAAAAATACCGCGTGGTACTGTAGACCCACGGGCGCTTGGCTTAAGGTGGAGGGCGATTGGTAATATAAAACGGGTGTTGCGATTGTATTGAAAATTGCCGTGTGATAGCATGCCTTGACCCATGGGCCTCTGGCTTAAGGGAGGCGCGATTATTAATATACTGGCATGATATATGTCGGGTTCCGACTTGCGAAGTGTTCCACATCAACGAAGACACTAATAGCATAAAAGGGATTGGAGTTCCTCCAAATTTACGGTCGGCGGAATATAAAAGGCAGGTTACACGCATGCAACGAGTACACCACGGAGGACGAAGGACAGAAATACACGGTCGAGAGACGGATGCGCGGCAAGCCAAGAGACAAAACGAGTTGGTCTGGAGTTCTCATTTAAATTTGAATGTAAATGTTTTATTTAAATTTTTGTTGTTTTGTGATGCATTGGCAAGTCTCAGGGAAAACAAACTCCCACCTTTGTAATGTTAAAATTGACACCTACGGAGTTATAATGATTTCGAGTAGGTGATAAAAGGAGTGAGAAGGCGAGAAGGCGAGGGAACGCATGACTTTCCATTTCGAATTCAAGCGAGACACTAAACGGTCATGTGAGGAAATCTGTGAAATGATATAATCTTGATATGCGAAGTGAGTTTTTTAGAGCGAGGGAGAGAGCATATATAGAGAGAATGCGAGAATATAGAAAGCGAGAGAAGATTAAGAGCAGCTACGGAAACGGGCGTGATCTACGAGGTAAATCGGCAAACATTCGAGTTTTAGAAAATGAGGAAGTTGGAGCTTCCCTATCAGGTCTGCGGCTTGATAGAGCTTGTACGATTGTAGCGCGGCGAGGTTGGAGCCTCACTGCGGGTTGGTGCACGCGGAGCTGAAGGGAGTTGGTGCTTCCTTGCAAGTTGTGGCTTGCGTGAGGTAGGAGCCTCCTGAGGGTTGGTGCTGCGAGGAAACTCGGTGGTGAGAGGGAGTTGGAGCTTGCCTTTGCATCACAACAATAATAAGATGCGTTTTCTCCCTTTATGGGTTTTCCACTTATATCTTGGTGTCTCTTGTGCATGATGTTATGTATTGATCTGATATGTATCATTTTGCTTAATACTGCTACTCTCATATTAAGTCTCTTGCTCTGTAAACTAATACTTTTCGATTACATTCTAAAATTACTCTCACATCAAATAGAGTTTGAAATGAAGGTGTAAATAAGTTTAATGAAAAGTTTAAGAAGGTCAGAATGTATTAAAGGCTGGTCACTCTCGGTTTAATTAGAGGGTTCAACACAACTCCATCAACAAGTCTTTACTCCAAAGTGACAGCGCTATTGGCCTATGAAAATAGGCTCCTGCCAACTCATAAATCCATTATTTCACATGCCCCATGTCAAAGACTCCTCCCATAATGCTATTGCATACAAGAAGTTCCTTCCAAGGTGGAAGTACTTCCAGATCATCTAAGGCTGAGGAGTAACCTCCTTGCACTATGATAGTGCCATCCCCTAATCCTGCAGCATCATGCCAAGTGTGAGAACAAATCTTCCCTTGCTCCCTCCCAATCCTCCAAAGCAACAAAAGTATTTTATGCCTCCTCATACCTCCATCATACAACCCATGTGGTGAAAACGTAATGATCACATCATCATAATGCATCCACACTCCTTGCTGCCACATGATGCAAGTACCCTGCCAAGTTCCTCCTATCCTCATACCCTTTGGGAAAGGATATGCCTCATGATGGCCAAACTCTCTCAAGAGTAGCCAATGCAACCTTGCCTCTTGCTGCCCTGTATCAGAATTTGCAAGTGGCTTATCAGCCTCTTACTTTTCACCCACATCCACTCAACCCCAAGTGGATGCCTCCTATCATTCTTCATCTTGGCATTCTTCCAATGTGGGCTACCATCCTCCACAACCAGTTCCTCTTCTTTACATGTCATGAAGTGCTGAAATGCATTTTCTTGGAGATCCATTAGAGAAGATCTCATGTCCATGACCATATTGAATCCATCAAGATCCAAAGGTGATAAAGGCAAAGGCCCCTCACTGCTATTGTTTGACAACGCTGATAGCCTCTCCAATGATATAGTTTCTGCCTCATACTCCATCTCAAAGTCCATGACATCCTCCAAAATATCGCACTCCAACCTCAAGGGTTGTGTGCAACTCAATAGGGGTCCATGAGAATGATGGTTCATTTTTTCCTTGAACCATTCAAGCTTGCACAGCGCAGTGCAATCCTGTTGCTCTACCTTAGCAATAATGTTTGATCCTGGGTCATATGAAGACAAACTCCCACAATTTCTAGAAAGATTTGTTGCAGTAATAAAAGGTGGAAATTCTTCCATACCTTGACGAGATATGGAAACCTCTTGTAGGGCTACAAGGGCTCCTTCCTCCAATGTAATGGCTGCCCTGACTGCTGGTGTAGGTGGCTGCCCCTCCATGAGTGTGACAGTGTTAGTACAAGGCTCCTCCGGTGGAGAAGAGGGCTCCTCCTCCTTTGATCCCTTATTGTTAAACCTTCTGATTACTCCTTGAGTGAAATTTTCAAGAGTAGACACCCTTGTATGATTCACATGCCTGAACCACCAAGACCTTGCCTCTCCCTCCAAGTGCAGTGCTGAGATCTCCACGGCCTCTTTTTCCACCACTGGATGTAGTAGGAAAAATGCTCTCAACTCCATCACCCAAGATTCTGTTGTACATAGGGGTGTTCCATCAAAGGTGGAAAATAGGAATCTATTTACGCTTATCATCTTGTTGCTGCATGGCCTTCTCTCCTCTCTCAGTTGGATAAACTGAGGAAGATCTTGGATCTCTTTGACAATCCTAGGTTGGCACTTGTATTCTGCCAAATATCCACTCAGGATCTCATGTTCCATGGGGTCTTCTTGCTCTCCTCTTGATCTATGAGAACAGGAAGTGCATGCACCTCTTTCTTCATCTTAAAACCTCCTGGAGGTCTCACTACAGCTCTCTCCTCCTTGAAACCCTTTTGGAGTTTCAATGCATCTTTCTTCTTTCTTCTTAGATTTGAAAAGGTATGTGAGCAATATCATCCTCTCCATCGTTTTGTTCTTTATTTTTTCTCTATAGCACTTTTTCTTGAAGCCCACAGGCTGAGCCAAAGATCTTGCTCTGATACCACTGTAATATCCCAAAATTGGGTTTTTCTGCAACAAATAGAATATCTAAAGATATTCCAAAGTTATGGCTTCAGAAAATCATGGACATAAAAATGTATATCAGTTAATAATATGCACAAGGGAAATTTAACCAGAAAATTAATGATCATTAGCAGAGATTTGCCTCACTATTCTCTCCCGAAATGAGGAAATGCAGCATTCTGGACCATAAAACCATCATTTTTAGAAAATAACGCAATAAATATGGGAAATGGGACTTGGATACCTTGGTTCATACATTATACATATTCCATACCGAATTTGAGCTTTAAAAAATCATTCTAGCTAAGTTAAACAGATCTCGCCAGCTAGAGATAGCTCAAAAACACCCAAATCCCATGACTTCCAACTGCAAAATTTATGAAGACTATGAGAGTGTAATTCCCATGAGGGTTTCTACAGAAAATTATGAAATAATACTGATAATAGGCTTATTTTAATCATGTAGCAAAGAAATGGACGTTTAACCTCTTTTACATCAGAAACAAGACACCCGGCAAGAGCTTCCGACATTATACATGTATGAAAAGCAGTACTACAGAAAATAATGCAGTCTACTGCAAATATGTATTAAACATGACTGAATACAACATAAAATAGCTGATCAATACATAAATTGGCCCAAGGCCCTCCTTATTAGATCTTCCGGAAGGAAATAAACACCTCCTCCTCAAAGACTAGCACAAAATCCAGGGGTCCAACCCTGCTACTGTTGCACCTGCATAAAAGATGCAGTTTCTGAAGGGAACTGCACTGTAGATGTATATGGCTGATTGGCCCCAAGACAAATGATTAAATTGAAGCTTTGATCCTTCCCTTTGATCCCTTAAGCAAGCTGATCCAAAGAGAGGATGGAATCCCCGCCCGAGAATTCCTTGCACTAAGCAGTGTTGCAACCACAGCTAAACAACTGAAGCATGCAAGTAGTCAAAACACCAAATATAGCTGAATACTGAATGATCTCCTTGATTCTATGCCCTCCTTTTTATCTTTGTTGAGCCTCCTCACCCCGGACCCCACACATTGTTGAGGTGACTTCTTAGTGAAGATTCCTCCTTCAAAACTACGTTGTCCTTGTTGGCTTCTCTTCCCTTTGTAGCAGCGTTGTTGACTTGGTCAACTGGGACTAATCCACCTGAAATTCCTCTTTTTACACTAAGGGATATTCAATCCAGTTCTCATATGTGTGTCTAGGTTGATCTTTATTCACATTGAGCTAGTTTACTTGGGTGATCTCTTCCTCCTCAAGAATGCATGTTGACTTAGTCAAACTTGACTATGTCCACATCTATTTTTCCCTTGTTCACACCTGAAAGTGTAAAATCCAGCTCCTAAGGTGATCTCCTTCCTCATTAAGGTGGAATTTATTCATATCTTTATTGTTCATGGGCCTCCTTACCCATTTATTCCTCTCTTAGGTGAAAGCGGAAAAATCTAATATTCCAATTTGCTTGTATGCAAATTTTGGAATATTACACACACAAGAGACCTCCTTCTAGAATTACATTGTGCCTCATTGATGAGCACTCCTCCAATACTACGTTGTAGATATGGTCAAGATTGACCCAGTCAAGTGGATTTGTTCTTTTCACACTCAAGGGTGTTTATTAAAGTGGCCCAGATTTACCCCTTTTCACATTGGGCATGGATTTATTCTTCCATTAGGAGTTTAATGACCCTCCTTTACATAATTATTCTTTGAACAAAGAAAACAAAATGAAATTGAATATTCCTTTTAAAAAAGGAATATTACAGTATTGGTTTACCATTTGGACCGTAGGGTCCGCCCATCAATCTGTTACCAATGGGATAAGTAGGACTTTGTTGATAAATTTTTCCTGTGGGTGGGAGTGTAGGGGTGTATGGTTGATGTCCGTAGGGTATGTTTTACTAAGGGGCGAACTGTTGGTTGTCCCCACTGTAAAATTTACCCCCTTGCCCAAATTGATTTTGGGGTTGGTTTTCCCATATGGACGCGATAGAGCTAGCCAAAGGCATACTGCTATTCGCATAGTTAAGCATCGGAATAGACCCTACACCGGAAGTTTTACTACTCAAAGGAACAACGTTAACAATAGGTTTTCATGTTTGTCCCAATGACTATAGGGGTACCGAAGTGCCCCCCGAAATATATGTGTTGGTGGCACTGCCCCCTGGAATGGTGGCCAAGGGGTTTTAAATCAGCAAAGGGTTCCAACTGAAAGGGTTGCTAAAAGGAACCGAAGTAGCCCCGCTAGTGGGAGAGGAAACCATGGGTCCTGGAGCAGTCAAAATAGGAGAAGATCACGAAGGATTCAGAGGTCCACTGACAGTTGTGGTGATTGGATTGCTGGGATCAGTTATAGCCTAGCTACTAGGGTTGCCAATAATTGGCGTAGAACTGACAACCGAAGAGGAAGATGGTGGCGGACCAGAGTTGGTTACCATCGACATCAAGCCCATGGGTGTTGGTTGTTAAACAGATGTTGGCGCAGCCGAAGACATACCTTGGCCTAGTGTAACCTGAACTAACACTAGCCCTAACAGATCAGTGAGAGGAGGATTGTAAGGAGGTACGACTCCTTCTGTAAAAGGATCCTCTGGAAACTCTGTATGATATGGGGCTATGTGAAAATTAGGGGTTGTCACTAGAGACTGCTCTTCCGAAGAAGGCACTGGCTCACGGAGAGTCGACTCCTCCTCCAGTGTCAACGGAGGAAGACCTCGCTATTGTTGAGCAGATGGCGAGGTTCGAAGGACGCCATGGTGACCTATTTACTTTTAGCAAATTTTAATTATTTGTGATGTATTATAAAGTCTTAGTGATAGTAACCATAGACCTAAAAAAGAAAAAAGAAAAAATGACTTCAAAAATCAATCAACAAGTAGCCAGAACAGGGTGGCCCCGTCTGAGTACTATTTTTTACTGGAGATGAAACCCAGTATCACAATAGCATACAGAGATGGTTGGTCATAAACACAGTTATGGTTACTCTAGAGCTTCGCCCGACCCTCAAACAATAGGTGTAAGCACTCTTGCAAAGATGAGGACCCTCAGACCGAAGATAGAGTAGGTCCATCTATTTTAGGTACCAGGGCAACCCGCCCCAGTCACCTTGTTTAAGTCCCTAAAAAGTCTTGCAACTAAAGATACCTCAAATCACGAACATCATCAGGGGGGTCACAGTTGTAGACATCACGCTATATGGGCAGAACACCTAGATCCCCAATCTAGTTTCGACATCCCCGAAGGGAACCCCAATATATAGCATT
>JAXQQM020075581.1:0-13847 GCA_034641835.2 Pinus albicaulis | reverse complement strand
GAAATCATAGATCAACTTTTGAAAATATATTGGCAAGGACTGACTCGGGGATGGTCAAAAATGGATGACAGATATTTTGCAGATGAATGGTTTATTTGAACTGTCCTCTTGAACACATAACGACACTGCAGATGGTTTGGTGACAATTGACCCAAAGCTAATACCCAAAAACCGGCTGAAGACTTTCAATGTGGTTTGATTAACTGTTAGGCAAAGGATTTCCCAACCCAGGTGGACAAAAAGTGTCGTGTTCAAGAGTGGTTAACGGTTTTCTGAATAATCAAAATGTAACAAATAGGTTCGTTTTTCTCTCTTTTCCCCCACCATTTCTGGCAAGTACCTCTTTATTTTTGACAAGCTTGAGGAGGATAACATTTGCTTGTTTATAAGCTCATCCTTCGGATGAGTCCAACTTAGTTTAAGATTCTAACCCTAAGAAGGAGTGGTTCATTCCTGTTTTTAAAATTGAACAGGTCCTTTACTGTTAAGTTTTAACGAGTCCAGTATAGGAGAAACTCGGTGTTTTTCAATTTTAGGGAGTCAGAAGAAAAAAATTAAGAAAACTCCATGGGTGTACTTTTTCGTAAATTTAGTCTCTCGAGCCCGAAAAAGGATAAAATAATGCGGGAGAGAACTCTATTGACCGTAATTAGTCAACGTATACCTTTTCGTAAATAGTCCATTTCAGTCCGTAAAAGGGGTAAACTTATACTGAAGGGACGATCATTCATTTACTTTAACGAGTTCGAATAGTCAAGTACTCGGCAATATTTTCATGTTTAGAGAGTCTGAAAAGGGCTTAAAAGAGGACTCCAGGGTTTCACTTTTTCGTAAGTTTTAATGAGTTCGAAAAAGGGATAAAAATGTATTCCTGCGGTCGAATTTCAATTTAATTTACGAGCAGGAAAAGACAGAAAGAACTCAGCATTTTCATGTGTTTTACGAAGATGAAATATAGCAAAATAATCTTGGGATTTTCATGAGTTTAACGAGTCTTGAAAATAACCGAAATTCAATCAAGATAGGTTTCATTTTTACAAAATCTTGAAATGGAGAAAAACTATGCTTTAGAGTGGTTTCATTTTTACACAAGCTTGAAACAGAGAGAAAATTGTGCTTGATGCCCCTTAAGCGTAACTGCTAGAGCGCATGCTTCAACTCAAATATTCTTTCACTAACAATCCTCCATTAGTTTTCTTCTAAAACTTGTTAACTTAACACTTGCTAACCCTTTGAGGCTACCCAATGCCTCCTTTTATAGAGCAGATGAGGAGGTTAGGATTCCACCTTTAAAGGGATAGAATCCTCCTTCAAAGGGATAAGATCCTCACATTAAGGGATTAGTTCCTTAAGGTGTGGGATACATGCACCTTACTAAAGCGTACTCATCCCCAAAAAATCTCATCTAGAACCTTCCAGAATTGACCAAAAATCAACTTTTTCACTTTGATTTCGCGCTTTTTTGACTTTACAGGGGTACCGCAGGCATTACACTGGAAAAATGCGTTCTAGAACGCAGTTTCTCTTCACATTACCTGCGTACCCTAGCTAAGAACGCAGGTAAGTCTCATATTAACTGCGTACCCAAGGCTTTTTTGAGTTTTAAGGGTTTTTCCTCTATTTTTAGGGCTTGGAATGAGGAACAAAGGTTGTAAGACTTGCAGAGGAGGTAAGTATGAGTGTCAATGAGCTCATACAGTCAGCAGAATGTCAGGGTGACATTTTTTAGTGTAACAGATTGCCCCCTAAAGTGCGAAGTCTGAAATAGATGAAGATGAAGTTTGTCATATATGAAGAGTGAAGTACTTTATCATTTCAAGGATCATCCTGTGGACACCCCGGTCGGAACCTGTAAAAACATTCAATGCAAAATATATATATGTAAACATATCATCGCTGAGGTAGGCATTCCCATACTCAGATCAAAACTAACTAGAACTAACTTAAATTGTTCTGATACAGGAATGATTTTGAATACATCACAGTATAGACATGTGTAGACACAGTATGGACGCAGCCATATGTTTATAAATAGTCTACTGTATGAATGATAACAAAATTCCTCGCAGCCTGGATGGTAGAAACTAGATCTAGGGTCTTGATTTCCGCATCTCGAACTAGTACGATTCTATCCATGTGAATAAATGTGTTGAAGTCGAACATGGTAGAAACCACTTGATTACTAGTCAATGATGTAAATTGTTAACAAGTGTGAGAGAAACCACCAGTAATGTCAATGGCTCTCAAAGTACTCAGTACAATCCATGAAATGTGAATGAATGAGCTGAAGTCGAACATATCACGGAATCATTCGATCGAAGGTCAATGATGCAACCTGTCGTCAAAGACGAGAAACCTGCCATTGAGGCATGCATATTTCAAGGTACTAACGATTTCTGGATCAACTTCCTAGATAATGAGTTGTCGTCGATAGAAAGTGATCCGTCGTAGGCAAGCCCACAACACGAAATCATAGATCAAGTTTTTAAGAAATATATTAGCAAGGACTGACTCAGGGATGGTCAAAATGGATGACAGATATTTTGCAAATGAATGGTTTATTTGAACTGTCCTCTTGAACACATAACGACACTGCAGATGGCTTGGTGACAATTGACCCAAAGCTAATACCCAGAAACCGGCTGAAAACCTTCAATGTGGTTTGATTAACTTATAGGCAAAGGATTTTCCCAACCCAGGTTGAAGTGTGACAAAAAGTGTCGTGTTCAAGAGTGGTATACTGTTTTTAAATCAAAGTGTAACAAATGGATTCATTTTCTCTCTTTTTCCCCCACCATTTCTGGCAAGTACCTCTTTATTTTTGACAAGCTCGAGGAGGATAACATTTGCTTGTTTATAAGGTCATCCTTCGGATGAGTCCAACTTAGTTTAAAATCGAACCCTAAGAAGGAGTGGTTCGTCTCGTTGAAAATTAAACAAGTCCTTTATCAAGTAAATTTTAACGAGTCCAAAGATAGAGAAACTCTGTTTCTCAATTTTAGGAGTCAAGAATAAAACTTAAGAAAACTCCATGGGTGTACTTTTTCGTAGAAATTTAGTCTAACAAACCCGAAAATCATGAAACTGCAGATCCCCCAGTTCGATCTCCTGGGGCCGGAGTCGCCAATTTGTTGGTAGATTAATCCGTATTGCGGACAAGACCGATCTCCCTAGTGTCAGAAGACAATCTAGCAACAAATGAACAACTAAGTTTGTCTTTCTCTAAATATATTCGTTTTACAAATAAATGCTATGAAGGTGTCGATCCTACCTTAGATCCAAATGCTTATTTGTGGTCGTAGTGCTTTCGTCGCATCAATAATCCTTCCGTCGCAACAAGAGTTCTTTCGTCGCAAGAAAGTATCGTTTTTCATTGATCTGCAATCACAAACAAGAAAATATCAATAGCACCTGTATAAAAAATAATCATAAAACATACCTATCATAGTGATCAAGGAATCTATGAAATAAATGATCAAACAATAGCTTATCGAAATAAACAATCGAACGACAATTTATTGAGAAAAACAGAACTTGATTGTATTAATCTTAAAATATACAGAAGAACCTTACAACCTTAGCCTTGATGTTCGAAAGGCCTTCCCGGGGTCCGAAGCAAGAGTCTCCTCTACTTTGATAAGTCTTGCACTCTTCCTCCAGGAGCACAAAGAGGTATGTGATCTTTCCTCTCAAAAGCTCAGCAGAAAGAAGTCTAAATCTTAACAGCACTTCAACTCAAATATTTTACCCATCAAAATATTCTTCAATCCTCCATTAGTTTCCTTAACATAAAAACTTCCCAAAAATTAACCCCTTGAGGCTACCCAATGCCTCCTTTTATAGAGCAGATGAGGAGGTTAGGATTCCACCTTAAAAGGGATAGAACCCTCCTTCAAAGGGATAGGCTCCTCACATCAAGGGATTAGTTCCTTAAGGTGTGGGATAGATGCACCTTACTAAAGCGTAGTCATCCCCAAAAAATCTCATCCAGAACCTTCTAGAATTGACCAAAATTCAACTTTTTGGTTTAATTTCGCGCTTTTTTTACTTTACAGGGGTCTCAGCATAACATCGGAAATTTCTTCTGTAACGCAAAGCTTTCTCTTCACATTACCCGTTGCACTCTAGCTAAGAACGCAGTAAGTCTCATATTAATCGCGGCACTCCAAGGCTTTTTGAGTTTTAAGGGTTTTTCCTCCATTTTTAGGGCTTGGAATGAGGAACAAAGGTTGTAAGACTTGCAAAGGAGGCATGTATGAGTGTTTAATAAGCTCATACAGTCAACAGAATGTCAAGGTGACAATTTTTAGTGTAACATCTTCATGATCATCTGGTGGATTTTTGCATCCCATGTTTCTTGTTCTGTTTGGTAGATCTTCATCAAATCTTACATCAATGATTTCTACAATTTTGTGTAGTGTTTTGTTGTAGCACCTATAACCCTTACTTTTGGATGCATATCTTACAAATATTCCTTCATTTTCTCTTGCATCAAACTTTCCCAGATTTTCGTCATTATTTTTTATGAAACACTTTCTTCCAAAGACTCTAAAGTGGTTGATTGATGTTGACTTACCATGCCATAGTTCATAAGGAGTCTTGTCACAGTTTGGTTTTAGATGAGCTTTGTTAAGAACGTGAACAACTGTGTGTACTGCTTCTGCCCAGAAGGCTTGGGGAATGTTACTTTTCTTGCATCATAACTTTGGAAATCTGTTGTATTGACCTGTTTTGTCTCTCTGCCACTCCATTCTGTTGAGGTGTACCTGAAATTGTGAACTGTTGTTTTATTCCTTACTCATTGCATAGGTCTGCAAAATCATAGTCTGTGAATTCACCTCCTCTGTCTGATTTGATGCACTTTAGCTTGCATCCTGTTTGATTTTCTGCCAATGCCTTGAATATCTTGAATTTATCAAGTGCCTCTGATTTATATTTGAGAAATGCAACCCATGTCATTATGGAAAAATCATCTATTATCAGCATAAAATAGGATTCTCCACTTGGTGTTTTAGTTCTTGAAGGTCCACACAGGTCCATGTGAACAAGCTGAAGAGGTCTTCTTGTAGATAGTTTCTCTTTGGTCTTGAAGGATGTGCTGGTCTGTTTACCTAGTTTACAGGATTTACATATGGTATTTGAAGGCTTCTTTATGACTGTCATATCTCTAACTTCATTCTTCTTGCTTAGACTTATGATGTGGTCGAAGTTTAGGTGTCCCAATCTTCTATGCCATAACCATGACTCCTCAAGTTTGCTAAGGTGGCATGCTTCATTCTCTTCTTTCACTATGTAGACATTACTTTCTGTTCAAACACCTTTGATCAGGGTCTTTCCTATGGTGCTTGATCTCACTTCACAGTATTGTGCTCTAAAAAGAACTTCACAGCCTTTATCACACATTTTACTAACACTAAGAATATTTTATTTTAGCCCATCCACAAATAGTACATCTTGGGCCTTTCCTCTACCATTATCCAGACTGACTAAGCCTTTTCCTTTGATTTTCCCTACTTTATCATTTCCAAAAGTAACATTTCCAGATTTCTTTTCATCAAAGGTTATAAACTTGCTTCTATCTCCAGTCATATGCTTTGAGCATCCACTATCCAAATACCATTGGCTTTTCCGGTCTTGAGCTATTAGAGCCAGGTCACATTTATTCACCTTCTTTTTCCACTGCATGCATCCTTTTGTTTCTTACCTTTTCTAAGATGATGGACCACATTCTCTGAGAGGACATTTGGAAGAAAAATGTCCAATTTTATGGCATACACAACATTTGATCATATTTTTAGCAAAATTATGTGTACGAGTAAACTCTCCATGATTCGTAAACCTCCTTGAGGTTTTGAACATCATTCTTTGTCCATATGTTCTACACTCTATGACTTTATGGCCAGATTCCTTACAGTAAAAACAATATCCATAAAAACAATTTGCATACCTGATGAAGGGTTGTCTTCTCCATTTGTTTGCTTGAGGTAGTCTTTTCGCTGTTTGCATCCTTTGCTAGTTTGAATTGATTCTCCTTGTATGACAGTATGCAGCAATATGTCCCTGTTTATGGCAGGCATAACAACTGACATTTTTCATAGGGGGGAATAATCTCCTTTGATAGATTCCAAATTTGATATATTCAGGAGTGTATGAGCCTTTTTCAGTTGACTATTTATTTATTTCATTCTTTGTCATTTGAGGTTCCTTCTTGTTTCTGTTTACTTCATTGCAAGTTTATTCTTCTGTAGGAACCTTTTGAGCTGCTTCATTATCCTTATCAACTTTTACAAAAATGATATTTATGTTTTCATTTTCTTTGCCTTTGCTTGATTCTCCTTCATAGCCTATCCCAGTTTTTATCAGAGGAGACCTTTGAGCATCTAGAATTTCATTAAACTTATCAAAGCTTGTCATTTAAGGAGTATCCATTAATAATTCTCTTTGGGTTTTTTCTAATTTCTTTCTTAGGCACACTACTTCTTCTTCCAATTTCTCTTGCTTATGAATTGTATCTTTAATTTTCTTAAGTAGAGTGTTTTCTACCTTCTTGGCTTCTTTAAGCTCTACTTTCAAATGAATGAGGTATTCTGAGTTTTGTTCTTATCTTACATATTTGAGGAGAATGTCTTTCTATTTTTTGCACTTTAGTTTAAGTCTGTCTATTTCCTCCAGGGCACTTCTTAGCTCCCCCTCAAGATCAACTTCACCTTCTTCCTCATCTTCTAGAAGGAATCCTTCAAGCTCTTATTTAGAAATCAATACAAATTCATAGGTTCCTTCTTCACTTGAGGATTCATCTGAATCTTCAGATGCACTGGTATCTTGCTGCGCATAAAAAGATTTTCTATTGAATCTCTTCCCTTTCTGCCAGTTCTTTGATATGGCTTTCTTTGATTCTTGAGTCTGATTCTTTGTTTTCTTATGAGGAAACTTAGAAGCATAGTGTCCAACTCTTCCACAGTTAAAGCATTTAAATGGAATTTTACCTTTATATTTACCTGAGCCTCTATCCAATTTTATGATAAATTTGGCCTCTTCTTCATCAAAGAAAGAGCATATATCTTCTTTTTCTTCTTTCTTCTTCTTTGTATTAAAGGCTGCCTCCATCACATTTTACTTCCTCTATGGAAGTCTCATCTCATAGGCTATTAGATTTCCAAGTAATTGGTTCATGGTCAAGGTTTCCCAATCATATGTTTCTTCCGTGGCAGAAACCTTGGGATTAAAGCTGGATGGTAAAGATCTTAGAATATTTTGAACAATTACAGATTATTTTATGGTTTCTCCTAGAGCTTTCATGTTATTTACAATTTTTGCAACCCTTAAAATGAAGCTGGCAATGTCTTCATCATCATTCATTTTTATATTTTCAAACTGAGCTCTATAGACTTGAAGTTTGGCTATCTTCACCTTTTTGTCTCCCTCATGGATGTTTTCTAGTGTATCCCATATTTCTTTGGCAGTCTTGTTGTGCACTACTTTGATAAATTCTTCCTCACATAGTCCACCTAAGATTGCATTCATGGCTTTTGCATTAGCTACAAAGTCTTATTTGGCCTCTTTCTCTGAGTCAGTCTCCTTTGGGGTATATCATAGTTCCACAGCAGCCCAAACCTCTATTCCTAGAGACATTATGTATGTCCTCATTCTTATTTTACAGAAGGCATAATTTGTACCGGTGAACAAAGGGGCTTTATTTGTTGAGCAACCTTCTAGACTAGCCATCCTGGGGTCCTAGGATATCCTTCCAGTTGTTAAGCTGATACAGAAGGAACCCACTATGATACCAATTGTTGGACCCTTGGTTAAACTGAGAGGGGGGGGGGTGAATCAGTTTAATAAAATCATGTTCTTATTAAAATTTCTTTTATACTCATTCACATCATCATTATGAAATCAACTTAATATACAATGGAACAACACTCTTAATAAATGAGCAACATGTATTAAGCAGAATAAATACAGAGTATCAACACATAATCATCATGCATATAGACAACAGATGTAAGTGGAAACCCATAAAGGGAGAAAACCACATCTTATTATTGTTGTGCTGCAAAGGCAAGCTCCAACTCCCTCTCATCAATGATTTTCTGTAGGATCCAACCTACAGGAGGCTCCTACCTAAATTATGCAAGCTACAACTTGCAAGGAAGCTCCAACTCCCAACTATTTTCTGCAGGCTCCAACCTACAGGAGGCTCCTACCTCAGTCAGCTACAACTAACATCTATCAAGATACAACTTGATATGGAAGCTCCAACTTCCTTAGTCTTTCAAAAATCATATGTTGATTTACCTTGGATATCAGCTCTGTTCTGTTCCTTCTTCACTGTTGTCCTCCAGCTTTCTTATTTGTCTTATATCTTCTCTGATTCTTCATAGCATCTCTATCTGCTCCTCCTTATTCTTATCCTCTATGCCTCAATTATGCATTCTCTAACCTCTCTATGCAATCTATGAGATATCATTTATAGAGCTCAAATCATGACTGTCTGTATTCTATAGAGAATTTGAAGTGAACAACCATGACTCTTTGACTTCTGCCTTCTCTTCCTTTGTCTAGCTCATTCAGAAAAAAATATAACAATATGTACAAATTTAAATATTACAGTGGGATATTTCTTTTCCTCCGGAGACTTGCCTTTGCATCACAAACAATATAAAATAAATAAAACTTTACATTTTCAGTTACAATAAGAATTTCTATTCAGCCCATTCATCTTTTGGCTCACTGTGAGCTTGACTATTCTGCTGCTATAGTGTAACGAACTCACATTTTCATTCCTGTGAATTTCAAATTCTGATTCTGCAAATTTGAATCCCTTCACTGCACACCTCTTCAACTCTGCAATCTCTGTTTTCCATGCCTGTAAAATGCCCTGTGTCTTTTTTAGTTTCTGCATCCTCTCCTGTTCACTGCAATAGTGGATCTGCTGTATATATAACTGCTTTACAGGTTTGGCCCCTAATCAATTCACAACTTGGGAAACTAAAAAATTTTAATTACTGATGTAGATGCTAATAATGTCTCAAATATTGGATTTGAGATCTGTTCATAGAAATCTTATGTCTTATGAAAACCATACATATGGTTTCATCCATAATTCAATCTGCATATATTATTAACCCAGATTTTTACTTTTATTTACCATCCACCAATTTCACAGGATTTTACTTTATGTAGATCTGAATGCCAATATGTGACCTTGTATACAACCTGTTTATAAAATAAATCTTTGGGCCCACAATATCTCCAACCTTTGCGTTAACATAATACCTCATGGTTTTTAAATCATCAATCAAGCCTTTAAAAACACAATATAACATAAGCTCCAAAGCTTACCTCTCGCATGTGACTATAATATGTCATATGTAACTTGTCCTCTAATCATAAGGTTCTTACCTTATTTTAATTTCCGGCAGCACCTTTCAATGTGCCATTCACTCTTCATAAACCCCGACTTTGATTTTATAATCAAAGATTATGATCACTTAATTCAACTCTGGGCATAAGGAAATTTAAACAAAGTTGGCCCACATATTTCAATTATTTAATAAATAATTACTAATTCAAAGGACGTTGGGCCATACCTCCTTTAACCATCACACCCATCCAACGGCTGTAGGTCTATCGTGCTACCACTCAATCATCCAACGATAGTCGCGCGATCATACTGCACGGCATTTAATTCTCTAACTTCACCCGATATAAATGGGTCCCAGCATTTAAACTACCCTTCACATCCAACGGTTGATGCCTTGTCACATCAACACCAATGATCCAACGAACATAAACGAATATCGCATTTTTTATTTAACCGAACTTTAACTTGAAAAATTAATGCGAAATGGGTGGATTTTTAATACCACCTAGGCCACGTGTCAAGAAAAGGCTGATGTCGCATTTTATTCACAAAAACTGATTACCACTTAAATTTTTTTCGAAAACCACCGTTGGTTTTCAAAACCGTTGTCACTATTCATACCTTTAAGGTTCTGCTGCTTCGGTTATTCACGGTTCCATTCCTATTATTTGTTTAACTCCGCCTCCCTTCAATTCTATTTCAATTCCGCCTTTCTTGTATTACTTCCACATCATCTAAATTACCTACATTGTTATTTAAACCTTCACACGGGACTTAAGGCGCATTCAACATTCAAACAAGTAAGAATAAACCCCAATCTTAACCAACACATGGATGATTTCTATCTCAATTTTTTTTTTTTTGCCTACGCCTTTGACTACTTGCAAATGGGATTTCAAAATTCACTCTTACTGCTTTGTACATGCAAAAACTCTTAAATTGATTTTAATCATTACAGTATTCTTTCTATTAACAAGTTATTCAACCTTTCCGGCGTTTGTGATTTGTAGTTTTTATCATTCGACTATCAAAACCAATTGTTACTTCAAGACCCAATCCAGCTATATGGTATCTCCACAATCAAATGTTTAATACCTCCTAGCATTCCACTCTTCATAATATGTTCAGGCGCTTTTATAATTCAATCAAAATCTATGCATTGAATTACTAAATCAATGCCATACAAACTCAATTAATGAATAATTTCTCAATACTTCATCTGCAAACTCTATACTTCAAAATGGCCCTTTCAAATTCACTACTCTGCCTCTAATTCCTCTGTTTCTTCTACTACTTGGGCTGCCTTGCCTGTCTCCTTTGCCATCAATGACAATATTTCCAACACCATTTTAATGTTGTTCCTTTCAATGTTGAAGGGAACAGTTTAAGTTTTTGAGCATCTTGTAGGTAATCATAGGTTCTACATAGAACTTAAAATTCAAATAAGAGGGTCTCAGTATCTTCACCTTTTAGTCCATGAAAGTTTGGAAGAACAGAGGGTGAGATATTTTTCATAGTTGCATTAGTCTCTTCATCTATTATAGGGAATCCAAAAGGACTTCCAGTTTCCCTTCTACCTCTTCCTCCTTCTGCATTTCCTCTTCCTCTACCTTCTTCTGTACCTCTACCTCTTCCTCTACCTCCTTAAATTAGTGTATGTTCTCCATTAAATACTTCTCCTTCCCCTTCTTCTGCCATGATAAATTCCTCTGAACGGATATAGGGTTCAGTTGGAAGAGCTAGTTGTTCTATTGGTTCTTCTATCAATGGTATATTGAATAAATAATCCTCTTCTTCCTCTTCACTAGGGATTTTTAATTCTTCTGCTGGAATATATTCCCCTGTAGAAGTGAAAAAGGTTATCCCTTTTGTAGGAGTCCTTAGATCTTCTTCCTCTAGAATTTCTTCAGTGGATGAAATGGGAGATATTCTTGATGGGATATCTGATCTTAAGACTTCTGGAAGCCTATGACCAGTATAGTATGGAATGTGGGTTTGAGTTGGAGGTGTGTTACTTCTTGGTCTTGGTGGAGTGAGCAGAGTTTTGGGAATTAAGCTTCTGCCTCTTATAAATCTACCCCTAGAATCTCTTTCTTTACGCATATCATTTTTTTTGGGAAATAGGAAATAAGGCTACCTAGTTACACTTCCCTGGCAGTGGTGCCAAAATTTTTAGTCAATTTAGTGTCCTAAATTGATAGCATAAATTATCGACCAGGGCTAGTAAACTGATGAAGTGTACTTGCATTATATGTGCCTAAGTATCATTTTTCTTACTTCGTTGTTTTCAATGTTTTATTGATGTTTTGGGGTTTCTTTATGTTTGATTTCTAATATGTTACTCTATGCTAAGAAAATGAAATTAAATCTATGTCAAAGAGGAATGTATTAAAACAGAATTTGAATGCAAGATCTATTCCTAACTAGGAAGTGATAAAAAAAAAACAGAGAATCCTAATCCATGGACATTACAGCTGCTAAATGAACATTCATGAAATAAAAAGTAACTCAAAACACTATAACTTAATCTAATTAATTTAGTTAGAGATTTGTTGGAAGAGCTTGTGAAAAAGACTAATTCTAATGCAATGAGGATCTCCTAAAATTGAAACAAACAATAACTCAGAACATTACAGTGGAATCTCATTCATTTATTAGAGGTTTATTAGAAGAGCTTGAGAATAAGATTACTATAATGTAGTAAGGATCTCCTATGAAATGTTGAAACAACTTATGGCATTACAACTAGATCTCATTCATGAGTTAGAGGTTTATTGGAAGAGCTTTTGAAAGAGATTAAGCATAATGTGATAAGGATCTTCTATAAAACAAACAATTAGTAACCCATAGTATTACAACTAAGTCGTATTTGTGAGTTAGAGGTTTATTGGAAGAGATTTTTGAAAAAGACTGTTTGAAATAAGATGAGGATCTTCTATCTAATTTAAGAACAGAAAATGCTAATAACTCAACATAGTACAACTAAATCTCATTCATATAGTAGTGATATATTGGAAGAGCTTGAGAAATACAATAGTTGTAAGAGGATCTTCTTAATCTAAATAACAGAAACTAAAATGCTAGTAACTCAGAATATTACAATTAAATCCCATTCATTTAATAGAGATAAATTGAAAGATCTTGAGAAAAATACTAACTATAATATCATGAGGATCTTTTATCTAGGCAAATGACATGAAACATAATGCAAAAGGTTATAATCTCAAAAATTAATCTAAGAAAATATGACAAAACAAAATTGAAAACTACTTATCTAGAAATCATGTAAAACCTCCTCGAATAGTAGGGGCCCTCTACTATCAATTTGGCATTAAATATTTAACTCAAGGTTGTATTCAGAACAACATCAAAGTAATACTCCTTTTATTATCAAAACGCTTGAAAAACAAAGTATCACAGTAATGATAAAATATGTATCAACTTCTCCTCTCGGTATTACAGAGCTTTAATTTATATGAAATTACATAACTAACATTGAACAAAAGTAGGTATAGGTGTAGTTTTAAAGTCAAAATAAAATTGAAACTCTTTTATGATTCCCGATTTGTTGTAAAGTGAAATCAGGAGTCCTGATTTCTGTAGAATACAGTTTTCTTGACTTTTTTTTTTACCACGTGCATAGGTACCTCCAGTTATCGATCCAGTCTTCGAGGAAGGGAACGAATGATGTAGAAAAGATTTGGAATCCACCTATGTGTGCCTTTTCTCCAGATGACACATGTAACATACTTAAACACCAAAACAACTACAAAATGCTTAACTGGCTATAGAATGACTGCATTCTATAGCTAAACTGTTCAAAAATCATTAAGACAACAAAAATTACAAAAGTACAATAAGTTAATCATTGGATGCAACCTTTAAGTAATCTTAGTCATTCTCATTGAGTTTTAGGTTTATGAAATGATAAAGGAATGATGAAATGAAGTGAAATTTGGAAAAAGAGAAGACAATTTCAGGGCTCAACAAGCCATATACTGGTCCCATAGATATTTTAAATATAAGCTTGCCTTTGAGGTATCTCCAATTTTTTTGAAGATGCCCTCATCAAAAAGGCCAACCATCATGTTCACAAGTTCATCCTTCAACTTTGAACCTTTGGTATTTCCAATTTGTACGTATGGTGGGCCCAAATATTTCTAATGTTAGGTCATACAAACTCCTATAGAATACATCATTTCCTACAAAATTATATTATCATTAGTTTAAAATAATCACAAATTATACATTAATTTTAATTAGATTGTACTTAATTTTTAAAACACTTCTTAAATACCTAGAATTTTCTCTAATTTCATGGGGACATGGTCATCATCTACCAAAAATGTAATCAGTAATGTTCCCATTCTAGTAACATAGGAATATTTAGGAAAGTTCACATAAAATTATACGATGTGATCATGCTCTGTTTCCAAAAATCAGTGTACGAATAGGTGTGTCTTTGTTGAGGGGGTGCAAA
>JAXQQM020061293.1:0-47088 GCA_034641835.2 Pinus albicaulis | reverse complement strand
TTGTCGTTCTCAAATGCACTAATAAAAATTTAATTCATATGAATATTGTTATAAGATATATATGTGTCAACTTTTGATGAATAATGAATTTAAAACAATCACAATAATTGCACTATCACAGGTCAATGTTTATAAAAAATACAAAATGAAAAATGGTGTGTGTATACTTACTGTTTGGTCTCAATCTAGTCTCCTAAATTGAGCTCATTTAATTGTCAACCAGGGTTGGTAAACTGCTGAAGTGAAGTGTACTGTATGTACCTAGGTGCATGTTTCCTAATGCGTTGTGTTTAGTGTTTTATAATGTTTTTGGTCTTTTGAGATGATTTATGATGTTTTTGGTCTTTTGGGATGATTTATGTTCACATGGACAATGACTAGAAAGCTAATGGAAAGGACCTAATGATTGAAAACAGAGTGAAGCCTAATTGGTTGATGACAAATGGCAAATGCAATTGGAAACACTGAAACAGAATCAAATCTAAATTATGACTAAGCAGAAATAAACCTTGATAATGACTTTCTAACAAATGATTCAAAACATAAACTCAACTTGAGAAATGATCAACCAAGTATGCAAATTCTCCTATCTACACAATCAAACAACTAGCTTATAATGATGCAACATTTTTTATCCATGGTTAAAGATTGATTGAAACATATTTGGAGAAAAACATTGATACCATCATAAGATCTTCTATTCTAGGACTAGTCCCTAACTCTATTCTGCAACTTAGTTAAATGTCACAAAACCTTACTCAAGAGTTATTGATTTCTTTTTAAAGTAGTCTTTTTGAGGAAGGGCTCTGTTTATGAAATGATAAGGAAATTGCAGAAGTACTTCAGGCCTTAAAATGATATTGTCTTCTGTTCATATGGTTATGAATCAATTATGGATTTTAGAACAAGAAGAGGTTTGTAAATAATGAAGGCTGTTTTGTTAAGTGTAACAACTGAAGTAATCTAATATGCATTGAATGACAACTGAATATGGAGTGAAAATGCAATGAGTTAAGCTGAAAATGAACTTAAGATGTCACTAATCTAAAACAATGCTGAACTACAAGTCATTATCAAACTCAAAATAGAACAACTGAGCATGAGTTAAGTGCAATTAAACTCCGGAGTATCCTAACTATGCTATCATGCATTATTCTATGGAATTATACAGTCTGTTTGTCCATCATGATTGGTATTTTGGAAGAGTTCCTTCTTTTGGAAGAGTTTTTAGAACAATCATGACTGTGTAATTGAGTGCAAATGCAAACATAAAGACTGAAAGCAATGAAAAACTAAGATATCATAGCCATCTCCCACTCATCATTATGATATTTTGGACAAGCGTTTAAGAGCAAGAACAACAATGGTACTTAGTGCAAACACACAACTAAAACATTCATTATCACGGTTATGCCTTGGACTCCTTAAGAATTTATTGGAAGAGTTTATTCTTGTGGAAGAGTGATTAGAACAAGTGTAACTGTGATAGTGAACAACAAAAATTACAATTAAATCCTATAATACTATAGCCATTCCCCATTCATCATTATAATCTTTTGGAAGGCTTCTTCTTTTGGAAAATTGAGATAATTATAATATAATGACTAACGAACAACTACAAATTCAACTAAGCATCAAAAGCGATAGAATACTTATCTAATTTACGCAAATAGAGAAGTAAATACTGAGAAGCTCAGGGCCCTCTACCACCAATGAGAATCTACCAAATTAAATCGCGCTTTCAAAGCTTTCAACAACAACTATTTGTTTGCTTCACATTCAAGAAAATAACTTAGGCGGATGACTATTACGTCTTCAGAAATGTAGCACAGAATCTAAGCAAAATCTAGAACAAAAATCTAGCTAGCTCTTGGTTTCCCAAGTGTTTTTATAACAAATGTACATAACAGAACTTGCAACAATTCAAGGATTATTGTCTTTCCTTATCGAAATCACATTAGGACTCTTGAAGTGGCAACGTAAAAAGGAAAAGGACATCTGGACTGAGACAGTCCTAATAGAAGTCTGCCTTCCAAAATGTGTTCCCACGTACCAAAACCATATCCAGAATTCGTTTCTTCCTTCATGGTGAGCAACGAAAAATGTAGAAATGACGTGGAATATGCCCATATGTGTTTTTTCTTGAGAGGCCACCTGGAACATACCCAAACGTGAAGACAGCTGCAGAATTTCCGGTTAGCTACGGAATGTCTGCATTCTGCAGCTAGTTCCGGTCAAAATGCATTACAATGGCAAAAATCACAAAAATTTAGCAAGTCAGTCATGTTAATCATTCTAAAAGTAATTTCAACTAAATTCATTGATCAATTGGGTCTAGGATAGCAATGGACAAAGGAAAATGAGGTAAAGTAAGATGAAAGAAAGCACAATTTTGAGGCTCAACACTTACACCGATGCGCTTCTATTCTTAGGTGCCCCAGTGCGTTTTTACGACCTATGGGCACTGCACAAATACCAAAACCGGTTAAAAATATCAAGGCATTTGTGTGGTACGACTCTCCAGTGCGTTTATGTCTATATATACACCAGTGCCTTTTTCCAACCTATTAGCACCACACGAATACAAATACCAATTATAAATATCAATGCGTTTGTGTGATAGTACACACCAAGGCATTTTTGTGTATATACGCACTGGTTCATTTAGACGACCTATGGGCACTGCACAAATATTGATACCAATTATAAAATCTTCGTGCATTTGTGTGATACTGCACATCGGGGCATTTAAGAGTCTATACGCACGGGTGTATTTGTATGACATATTTGCACTGCACAGATACTGATACCAATTATAAAGCTCAGTGCATTTGGGTGAAAGGACGCACCGTTGCGTTTCTATAAGTCTACACATCGGCGCATTGATATGACCTATGGGCACCGCTCAAATCCCAAGACCAATTATAATGGCCCCGTGCATTGTATCACCAACACTACTCCCAGTGTTGTTTTATACCTTAACAGCCCAGTGCTTTCTTCTTTGACCACCCCAAGGCACCGTCCATAGGTACGCACCGGTGCATTAAATCCTGATTAGTGCACTGAGGAAAACAACATCCGTAATAACCTCCAGCCGACCATTTTTTTTAGTTGCATTGAATTTCCGTTAAAAGCTCCGCCAAAACCTCCGTAACCATAAACGGATGTGGTAGCATATGTTTTTTTGACAATTTTGGGCAATTTTGTAGCACTAAAAACCTCCTTTATAACCTCCGCTAGAGGGTCTTTTCCATGTAGTGCAAGCGAATAATTTGTATATATAATTACAACCTTTGGTAGATGAACTTGAAGGAATTACGGGAAGTGATACATGTGTATAGCTTAGGGGAGTTCTATGTTGTATACCATATGTACTTACATCATACATGAATATCCATGCTTATGATTCTTCGGTGTTAAATCACATTTTTATAGATTTGTTTATATACATAAAAATATTTTTTCACATATTAATTTAATTGGCTACAATTTTTTTAGTCTTCATGATCATTAACTTGCCTTGTATACAATAATTTGGTAGGTTTTGTAACAAAAGTGTATAATTAATGTAAATTTTATGAACCTTATCTGAAGGCTCGGTGCCCTAAATACCTAGAAAAAGTAGTGTATGAATGCTCCAGGGTATTCCTACCAGAAGAACACCCTTACAAGAGAGGAACATGCACTTTCAATGGTAAACTAGAAATAACCCAAAGGGCTGCAGTAATGACACCAACTGAATGGCTTAGAGAATATGAGAGAGAAAGAAGGAGAATGAGTTTGCAAAAATGTCTAATTCAAATGGAGAGCCTATGTTGGATGATCTAGAATTCTTCGACACCTATGTTCAGAAATTTCCCATTGGGATGAAAAGGAAATTTGTCTTTTATGAGCTCCCATATTGGGAAAATCTTAAGAATTCCCACTTACTAGATCCCATGCATATATTTAAAAATGTTGACAAACTTACTTACATTACACACATATCCCTCAAAGAATAATATCCATGTTAAAAAGAGGATGAATAGTCATGGTTAAGAATTGTGTTCAATTGTAAATATTGCATTTTTATCTACTTATTAATTAAATTTAAATATGGTTATGGAATCATTATTTTAATTTATGTAATCTTGTAAACCTTTAGATGATGTTTAACCACTTTTATTTTATGTACATATATTGATTTTAGATTTAATTTAAAAAATGTTGTAAAATAATATTAAAATAAAATATTTATAAAATATATTAATTTTGAATGAGTTATGTTTGTTTGGAAAACGTTATTCACAAATCTTATACTCACCCACGTTATTGTAACAAAGCATATATTTACAAGTTAATAATATCCGTAGTAAAATAAGGGGTGAATATTAGTTTACAAATGTTATTTATGGTATTTGGGGCATGTGGAAAAGATAACGCATGGTATTGTAAGAAAAGTTAATAATATCATGGTAATATGGGGGTGAATATTCATGGTTAAGAACTTTTTTATATTCTAAGTATTAAATTTTTACGTTCTTATTAATTAAATTTCAATATGCTTACAAATAATTATTTTACTTTATCTGGTAAAATGCATCTTAGTTTATAAAAAATATTTAAATGTTGACAAACTTACTTACATTACACATATCCCCGCAACAATAATATCAATGGTAAAATGAGGGCGAATATTGTGTTGAATTGTAAATATTATATTTTTATGTGCTTATTAATTAAATTTAAATATGGTTACATGGTCATTATTTTATTTTATATAATCTTGTAAATGTTAAGATGATGTTTCACAATAAGCTAATAGTCAAATTAACCATTTTATTTTATGTACAAATATTTGGTCCATACTTTTTACCTACCTAAATTTAAAAGTAATAAAATAATACTTGCATTGACAAATTAGAAATACTAATAGCAAATAAAATAAATCTGTAGTAAAAAAATTCTAATTTCCATTTGTATTTTCCATCTAACTTTATATAGAGATAAAGTGATTGAAAAAAAATACTTTTTAGTATGAGCAAGATATGTAATTCCTTGATTACGTAATATTAACATAACAAATAAAATGTAAAAATAATATTAGGGATACTACATGATGTGTAATTCACTATATATTCACTTGATATGTAAAATTTAAAAAATGTATTATTAATAACAAAAAATACATATTTTATTATCAGTTATAAATAATATAATTTATATCAACTCAACTTAGAGGAAAAGAAGATTAAATTAAACTTTTTCTTATATTTTAAGTTTTCCATTATGAGGGAGATTTGAAATTATGGTTAACATGGAATTCATATATATATAATGATTCAATATAAATGTTGAGTAAAAAAAAATATTATCCTAGAGATGTAATTTTTTGAAAAATATTAATAACAAAAATAATTATATATGTTATATAAAACAAGTGAAAATTTAAAAAAGTCTTATACTTAAAGCATTTTATTAGTGTGTTAATCAATTTTAACTCATCTACCAAAGAGTAATTAAATCTCTTCGAGTGCAAGATATTTCTCAAGTTTTGCACTCAAAAATATGTTTGCATTTGGAGAGATTTGACCTCTCAGAGCTCTTAGCAGAGTTGGAGTTAAGATGAATCTACACTAGTTTTTAAATGTGCAATTAAAAGAATAAATATGAAAAAAAATACTAAAAATAAAATACCAATATAAAGAAATAATAAAAATTAAAATCTATAAAATAAAGAGAAAAATACAAAATTATAAATGTTAGAAATTGTAGCAAGAAAGGATAACTTTAACTTGTGATTTATTCAAACTTAGTAATTCAATTTTCCACATCAACGCAATGATTTGGATTATACTAACTTGTATGAGATGGACTTGTCTACTAGTTTCCTCCGATTATATTAACTTGTGTGAGATGGTCTTGTCTACTAGTTTACTTAGTAAATTTGAGTTATAGTCTAGAAGTAGAGTTGTACAAGTAGTAATTTCAAAAAAATTAGCAATCTAGTTTAGTTATTTTCAGTTGAATTCAGTTAGCTAAGCTTGAACTCAATTAACTAAGCTTGAACTCAGTTAACTAAGCTTAAGTAATTAATTGAGTCAGGTGAAGGTTAGTTTAGCAGTATAATTGTTGTTAGCTCGTTTTCTCTTAGTTAAGCTAGTCAATCACCTAAAAATAACCTAGATATACATGGAATTCAAATTTCCTAGCTGGAGTGGAGAAAAAGGCACATTGCAATTATCAATTGTATACTAGTTGAGTGTACATTCTTGACACTCAAGAAGGTGAATCATTCCTTGGGAAATGTGCAATAAAATAGGAGGAAATTCCTATCTTTTAGGAGCTAATTTCCTCAAGTATTTCTGAAGGAAATAGGAGGAAACTGGGGGCCTTGAATTGGCTAAGTGTTGGCCATAAAAGAAAAATCAACAAAATAATAGGTTTACAGTGAAGGGTGTGCTTCATGATTGAAGCAAGACATTGTAATAGTTTCTCATTCTCGTTGGATTAATAAAAAGAAGTGGAGGGGTGTTTCCCAGTTAGTTTCCCCTATAAAATCATTGTTTTCTTGTAGTTTTTTATGGTTTCATTTCATTGCATGTGTTTCTAAATTGTGATTTCCATTCCAAAAAATACAAGGGGAAATTTTTAATCTCTTGATTTCATTTTGATTTCATTAGTAGTAGAAAATTTCTATTAATTTATACAACTAGAGTAGAAATACCATTAGAAACTAGTCAATATATATTCTCCTTTAGATATTTAGATTTGTAGATTAAGTGAAGGAGTTTCCTTCCGTGCGGTAAAATATCTTTCAAAAAATTTAGATTGGAGTATTCCCTAGAGGTCACCTCAAATTTCATAGCTTAGAAGGATAATATGGAAGCAGTACTTGATGATAATGGAGTGTTGGAGCACACCAAAACTAAATTTCTAAAATCAACAACAACGGATGCACACCAATTATTCCAGTAGAAGAAGGATGTCACAAAGGTCAAGAGGATAATCCTAGAGAGTGTGAGAGACCACAGTCTCGGATTTACATGGGAAGGAGACTCCCTTTTTAATGTGGAAGACCTTCAATCAGTTATTTGAAAATGGTAGTGATGTCAGGAAATTGGCATTGAGGGACAAGCTCAGAAAAATTTACATACAGACAGGTGAAACCATTCCATATTGTTTAAATTATGAAACTGTGGTAAAATTCCACTATGGAAATCTAATATGTTCGAGATTATAATTTCATTAGATTTCTCTTTTCGAGAGTACCAAAATTGATGAATAGATCACCCCAATTGGTTAAGTGGAATTTAAATTATGAATTATTTAATTTACTAAAGTGAAATGAAATGGGTCGGCCTAACCACATGTGGATTTAGTTAAGTCAACCTTAACGTTAAGTGGACCCACATAGAATATATAAATAGAGGCGACCTCAAGCTCATTCTCACACACTTTCTCTAGAGATATTTGATTTGCATCCATTTTTTTTGTTCATTTATTTTGTCTTGGCTCGCACAGGTTTGTCGGAAGAAGCTTGTGCAAGGTTAGGGATCAGAGGGGTGAGGCTCGATCTAAACTAGGGCTTCTAGGCCATAGAAGCGGGCACGAAACTGAAGATTTTGGGCTAGAGCCATGGGAAGAGTGTGTCAAGGGAAAAACTAAGTGGCCCTAACCACGAGTAGAGCTTGTCAAGATCATGACCAAGGTGCTACGGATAAATTGGGCTGACTTGAAGTAGATTCATGGGCACAATGTGTGTAGGTAGCTGCCAGGGAGGCTTCAGTAAAAAATGTAGTGTTTTAAGGTAATGGCTAAGGGTTTTTCTGGGTAGGTCTAAGTTGGGTTATCTTCAGTTGCTTGCACAATACATCTCGAATTTAGTCACTCAATTACACTTGTTTGTGATCAGTATTTCTAAACCTCCTAAATCCAGATCTAGGATTTTATAGTTGATATCATTTGGCTTTGGTGATATTTCAGATCCATGTTTCTTGATGTTGTATATTTTCATATTTGTAGATCAATTTAGTATATTTTCGCTGCATATCAGGTCCTCAATGATGTACATTTTTTCCCTTGAAGTTTCCTTTCAGTGACAATTGTGTTCATTAGTATGCTACAACCAGTATTGGTGCATCTCAGTTCTTAGAATCAAGTTCCTTCAGCAGAGATATTTGTAAGGTCACATTATGCATGTGCTAGTTGTTTTACAAAATTATGAAGATATGGATCTATGGATCATTGCACTCTTTTTTCTTGAATCATTTGATGACGATCTAAGAAGAAGAATTTGCAAGGGTTTTCCCCATAGTGGGTTTTTCCTTGGTCTCAAAGAAATCTTGGTTTTTCTATGTGTGCATGATTTTCTTTGTTTTTTCCTTTATGTTTTTTCACTTAGATGATGATGATGTTTTTATTTCTACCTAGTTGCATATATTGACGGTTAATAATGTAGATACTTACAATGATATAATGATTTGCACTGAACTTAACATATGAGTGAAGAAATGTAACTATCAAAGAAAATAACAATGTAGCTCTATGAAAAATTAACATGGAATCAGATTTGAGATGAAGAAAATCCATGGAGATCACCACCATGGAGAGAATTTTATGGAAGAAAGAGAGGATGGTGGAGACCTGAAATAATTATAGGGTATGAATAAAACACTGGGTAGTTAGTGGATAAGGATGTGATAGTGAGGGCTAGAGAGAAACCTTGGTTTGTGGTAAGAGTCTTGAGATATGATCTATGTGAAACACTTGGGATCGATTCGACAAATGGCCCAGTTTTTGATAAAATTGTTGATTCAAGGAAACATTGTTTTATGGTCTATGGATGGATTGTGAAGGTTTTTTCAAGAGGGTGACAATCATCTCTCATGGACGATAATTATTCCTTGAATTATTACATTACTCTTGTTTATAGTTATGGATTTGATTACTATGTTTATTGTTTCTAGTCATTGCCTACACTTCCTGCATGTACATTTGAGTACTTGGATGTTTATAACCTCCTTGCTAAGATATGATGAGTGGATCCCTCTTGAGGATATTTTGAAATGATAGAAATATGGCTAGATCTAGAAGATGTAAAGAGGCACTTGAGCACCACAAGTTTCCTATGTGAAGGTGCACATGTATTACAACAAGGTATGCATGGTATATTGTTTTAATGTTAAGTTTCAGCTATAACATTGGATGGTTAGGTAAGCCCTATGGTATGTTGATGATGTCTCCTTCATAAATGGCTCATGCATGCATATGAAAGTAATTGGGACTTATGTTTCCCATGATTAAATGGTACACCTAGTATTGAATGTTTTTTTGTCATGATGATATTCTTGATTCTGCGAGGATACTGATTGTTGATCTTGGATATTGTGGCATAACTTGATCTTTGGCTAACATCTATTTTTTTGAGATCCTAATCCTGACTCTAGTAAATGGTACTCTTGACTCTTGATACACATAATACTTGTTGGATCTCTTATAATTCTACCTCATTGATATGATATTGATAATGTATGTCATAAGCATGATGAAAGCTCATGGAAAGAGAGATTGCACTTTGTTGGTTTATTGAATTAGCGACCATGGTGATAGAGGCATATCTATGAGATTGATGTTCCAGATCTCTGACCACCTGAGGTTATGGAGTATGGTGAAATTAAATTCTCTAACTTGACGTATTGTTATTGGGTTCATAAGTTTGTTTTGTCACATCATCCTACCGCCCTGATCTTTCAATTCCAACCCTTGATTAAATATTTATGACATGACGTTTATGATCATGAATAGATATGTGTTTATGATCTAGCATATATGTTGTTTCATGACTCCCGTAAAGACAGGTTGATGACATGTAAGAATACACAATTACATTCCTTTCTATGATACATGAGTATCTGATACTATTGATCTACAACATAGCTCTCAGCATCACTCATGCAAAGGAAGCTCATAGATGTGACTATGCCTCATAGAAACATAATTGAAGTTTTATACAATGAATTTGGTCTATACTCTAAATCAAGGAACTATGACAAGTCCTGCCATTGTAAATTGATTTCCAAAATTTCTAGAATTGAGCATGAAATGACATAGACATTTGGAAGATGTCAGTTCTGTAGATGTGTTTCATATACTAGTAAGATATGTCAACTGGAAAATTTTATGTGTCTAAACCAAACTTGTGTTTGCAAGTGACCGAGACATTCATATGATTATGTCATTATGTTTGAGGATTGTGCTACATGTTTTGGCTGATTGATATAGGAGTTGCTGGAGCCTAGATCCCCCGCGAAGTAAAGAATATGTAGATCGAGGAGCGGAGCATGCAGCGCAAAGCGTATTTCTGGTCTTAGGGGCTTTCGGTGGGTCAAATCCCCTTAATTATGTAACAAGATGGGATTTTTTGTGAACATTGGAATCTGCCCATGATTTTCTACCATGGTATTGTAAAAGCTAGATCTATATATGGAATCTAGATAGAAGTCATAACCATGCAATGCAAGGTTATGATTGATGATATACAATGCATTTGGATGTCAGAATGAGTTAGATTCTATGTTTTTCATTAGAGGAAAAGGCTCTTTTATTTGTGTGTGCGAAGACCTTAGGAAATACTGTAGTTGTGTGCGCAGGCCCTTGAAGCTATGTGCGCAGGGTGGAAAGAGATTCTATGAGACAGATTTATATGTTAATGAATGAGTCATTGAGAAGTTCTAAGTTATATTTATGTGTCTGTATTTCTCTTATTGTTTATGAATGATTGTGCTAAGTTAGAATTTTATTTTGTATCTGAATAGCGTAGTATATTTTGTGGTTATTTACTATGTTTATTGCTTAATTAAGTAATATCACAAAATCTTTGAGTAATTTCAACAGTTGTGTTGAACAACATTGGTAATATTGATAGATATGACCTGCAGAGCTATCATAACAAGGAAAATCCCTAAAGCCAAGGTCCTTTATCCCTCTGGATGCAGAAAATTGGTTCTAGCTACCCATTATATTTCCTCAGGTGAGACCTCAATCTGTGCAAGGATATTGTTTCCAAAAGGGTCGGTAATAGTGGGGTTTGATGGACTGTGTAGACTATCTGAACTTGGGTCAGGGCCCCATAATTCCAACAAATCATTATTTTGTCAGGACTGGGATATAACCGAGGGATATCCTGATGTGGAATTTGTTTAAGAAAGAGAATGAATATTGGATAGATCTGAAAGAACGTCGGTTTTCTACGCAAGAAAGAAAAAATTCGCGTATTTATATTAAACGCTGGTTACAAAATAATATCTATATAGATTAGTACGAGAATTTCTTTGCATAATTCTCTATCGAGCTACACGAGTGGATCTGAAGACTAGTTACGCAAATGGGGTATTTTAATAATAGAACTATTGTGTGGACCCCACATTTGATTGAGAAGTTGAAAATGACTGATAACAATATCACAGGATTTGTTGATTACTGGATTGATATTATCCTTGGAGGATTCGTTACCGATTTTACGATTGTGACATCTGTGTCCTATGGTGTAGAAGAGCACAACTTTTTCAAAGGCCTGTGATGTAAGTACCTAAATTTAGTGAAGTTCTAGATTAAAATTCTATTGTGTGAAAAGGATATACTACGATTGCGCTTAGATTGATGTTTGAGGAAAACGAACCTGGTGCTACGCGAAATGGAAAAATGTTCACGACGAATTGAGGAACATACATTGAGAGGGAACATAGACTGATGTTTGAAACTAAAGAAGGTGAAAGAAACACCTTGAATCCACGAATTCTGTCATTGAGATCTGAAAGTCAGCCAAGTGTTGAGTAAATTCACCAACCCTCCACCCCAATCATCACCCCATTTCATTCTGTTCCTCCACCTCCACCTCCACCTCTCACATTCATCATGGTCCAGCCATCGAAGATGTTTTTGTTCAAGGGAATGAAAGACCCAGAATGTTCTTGTTTGTTGTAGAAGTGATCTAGAACTTCCAGAATGTCACAGATGAAGATCTCCAGAAAGTGTAGTTGGCTACAGCGCTGCAAGATAGAGCATTGTCCTGGTATATGAAATATGTTACAACAAATGAAAATGCTATTTTAGTTGTTATAAAGACTGTGCTGAACATCAAATTCAAGAAACCAAAGTTACAATACTAGTGTATCACTGAGATCAAAGAGATTAAGTAGTTGACTATTGAGACTGTGTGGGAGGTAGATCATAGATTTAATAAATTTTTGAGTTAGATTAGCTTTAAGATACCAGATTAAGATCATAGAGAATGGTTTATCACTGCATTGTTCACACATCTGAGATTTCCATGTTTACAACAAAAGATTGTGACTCAAGTTGAAGCTCTGGAGATAGCGATGAAGTTAGAGGCTCTAAAGAAGAGAAATGAGGTTTTCCCATAGATGAGACTAAAGGTCTAGTGTATCAAGTGCAAAGATGAGGGTCACTACAAGGAGCAATGCCCTGCTTTTAGAGACTATTTAAGCGTTGGGATTTTGAGTCCATCGAAGCCTGGATCGAGTGCAGGTCCATGTATAGGGCCTAATGTATGGTGCAGTATCTATGAAGTTACATGCCAACATTCCATAGATTTTTGTCACTTATTCCAAAAATTGGTTAGATCGTCGAAGCAATTATTCTATAATTGTTGTTGTTCATTATGCCACGATGAACAACATTGTAGGAGCTACGATATGATGCTGCAAAAAAACCCGGGTGCATTTCGAATGCAAGTAGAAGGATGCGTAGCTATAGGTTCACCAACTGCGCGAGGAGGTTTCAAGGTTGAGGGCAGAATTTAGGAGGAAGCATTGGTCGAGGACGAGGAAAGAGTGTATCTTATAACTACAGACAAACTCAACACTTTGGTCAATATTTCCATAATGATACTACTATGTCCTGTAAGTATTGTCAAGAATTTGGTCATGAAATAGAAGATTTCCCCATTTTGTTATTTAAATTGCAGGAGAAACACAACCAGCAACCCGCGCAGAACATATAGATGATGAAGGTTGAACCGTGCCAAGGAGATCCAAGTGTTAATATAGTAATGTGTGGTGGTATGAATACTAGAGGAAATCGGGCAGATTGGAAGAAATTTGTATCAGAGGCATTGGTAAGAAAGGTTGAAGATAAGATTGATGGTTTTGATGTAAAACATGAGAAAGAGATATTCATGGAAGCAAAGAAAGAATTTATGACTCCTACGAGTGAGCCAACAATATCGTAGAGATAGTTGTTCCCTCTAGAAAGGAAGCTTGAAGATAATTTTGAAGTGATGGAAGTTGATTCGTCGATCCTAGCATTATTCGCACATACATGCATGAAGCTACTAAGAGACGAGCAGCTTGTAGAAGGTTTGCAGGAGTTGACTGATAACTGTGATGGCAAGGAAAATTTGTAGCTGGAGAAACAAAAAATCAATAAAGTGTACAAAATCAAGAAGAGAACTGGTTGAGAGATGCGATTAATTGTGTAGATCAGAGACTATGATATGGATCCAGTCATTCTAGATTTAGGAACAGATGTCAATGTTATAGAAAAAGAGACATGCGAGCGTATGGGAAATCCGAAGTCCCATTGGTCTCCTATTCAGTTAATGATAGAAAATTAGCTAAATATTATTCCTATGGGGATTTTTTAGGGAGTCAATGTATATATTGATGGTGCAAGTGTGTTGGTTGACCTTGAGGTCATCGATATTGTTGTTGATAGTGATCATTACCCTGTGGTATTAGGATTTTATTGGGCATATGATATGGATGCTATAATAAATCTAAAGAATCATCAGATGGTGTTTGAAAAGGATAGTACCCGAGTTGTTGTTCCATTATACCCTTATGAAGGTGCACGCTATATAGAGCCTATCCAACATGAGTATCAACATGCTTTGATTGATCACATTTATCAGCTCACTTCGAAGGATGAGGACTAGGTTAATCCTACTACAGATGGAAGAATATGTTGGGAGCGCAATAGTGTGTACGTGTATGATTCAAATGAAGAGCTAGAGCACTAGTAGAATATATTACATGAAGTGACCATGACATGTTGTAATAGGGTTAGCAAATATCTACTCTGTGTCAAAGAAGAAGTCTGTGACTTGAGATTTAATTATGGGACAGAGAATGTTGTCTTGTTCTTGGAATATTTTCAGTGAAAAGTGTCAAAACAAAAAAGGTATGAGTCTTTGGACTTCACATTAAGGTCCACTCCAACCTGATAGTGGGGAGCACACAAGGAATGTCTAGGAGGTTGGTTGAAGTTCTACAAATTTATAAGGCTGAGATTTGGTAAGGACGACACGAAGATTTTAGAGAATTATGATAGCCAGAAGGATCCGTGTGAGCATTTAGCTCACTGGACTACAACCTGGGGAGAAAAACCTTAGCAAGAATGGGTGCACAGGTTCTTTCATTCTTTGGAGATGATACGAAAACAATGGTATCTTTAAATACAACTGTGCCATGGAACGACTGATTGTGATGAGATGGTAGAAGGGTTCTTGTTGATGTATAACTTCGATGATGGATGGGAATGCATTAATGAAGCTCTTTAAGAAGTGAAATTAGGTGTCTTTCAGATTACTAAGGGACCTAGGACTCTAGCACAACCTGATTGGGCTGCAAAAATACCACAAGCCAGTGAATGCTGCAATATGACTGCAGAGGAGGGTGAAGACGATATGTGCAATGTTAACATTCTATAATATGCAGGTACGTGCGAGATTGTAGGGCTCAAGGTAGTAATTCCATATGTAACATAACCTTTCAGAATGTGCCAACATAATATCAGTTCTGAGGTAGAGCCCAATTTTTTCCAAGATTTGGGATTATTTGGATGAGGATACTGTATGCACGATCACCAAGTTGTTGCACGAATACCAGGACATGTTCCCCACATAATTCTCGAAATTAAAAGGTATTTTTGGAGATATAGGAGTTATGAACATCATTTTGAAGCTTGATGCAAATTTGGTCAAGAAACTCCCATATCGGTCGAACCAAAAGTATAAGGAGAAGGTAAGGGAAGAACTCAAAAATATGCTTATTTTTGGCATCATTGAACCAGTTGAACAATATGAATGGTTTAGCCCCATGGTGGTCCAGGAAAATAAAACCAAAGGTGAGATGAGGATTTACGTTGATCTTCACAAGTTGAATGAAGCTAGTGTCCATGATCCATTTCCAATGCCATTCACAGATGAACTATTAGAAAACATTAGTGGGTAGGAAGCCTACTCTTTTATTGATGAATTTTCATGATATCACCAAATCTAGATTGCACTAGAAGACCCTAGCAAAACCACATTTGATACGTAGTGGAAGTCCTTCCAATACATTTCCATGCGATTTGGGTTAATGAATATATCCATATGTTCCTGGAAGTTTAATTTGATGATTGGAAAATATTTGGCCTACTAAAGAAAATGTTTCTAATCTACGCTTGATGTTAGATACCCGCTGGAAGTTTTAGATTTTTTTAATTTTGAAGAAGTGAATATTTTTCCTCCCATATGGAATTTAATTGGGGCACATTGTGTGCATGCATGGATTAATGGCAAATCCTACAAATATTGTTGTGACTATCAAATTAGAATCCCTGACAAGTGTAAAGCAGTTACTCATGACGCTTCGACATACATGATATTATTGGAATTTCATTAAGGAATATGCATATAACACTGTGCCACTGAAGAAATTATTAAAGAAGGATGTCAAGTTTTGTTGGGACAATGATTGTCAAAAGAGCCTTAACTAATTGAAAGAAAATATGGTGATTGCACCCATTCTTGTCTTCCTGAATCTGAAGAAATAATTTCATGTACGTGTCGATGCATTATGCATAGCTTTGGTAGCTGTGTTAGCGACACCTAGGGAGGGTGATATTGATCATCCTATTGCCTTTGCAAGTCAGAATTTTTCCAAGTTAGAAAGGAACTACGCCACCATAGAGCGATAAGGGTAGAAAATGGTCTATGTGTTGTAAAAATTCAGGCATTATCTCTTAGGTGCACTCTTCAAAATGTTTACATATCATTCTTCTTTGAAACACCTTGTCAACAAGCCTATGTTTGGGGGGAAGATTTGTTGATGGTTACTGTTATTTCAAAAATATGATTATGATGTAATTTTCAAGCCAGGATGTTTGAATGATGGATCGGATCATCTCTCTAGGATCGATAAAGGAGAAGACCCAATGAATCTTAAGGAAGGTTTTATTGATGCACACTTATTTGCTATCAAGGCTATAGACAAGCATGTCCTAGATGTTATGTAGTTTATTTCTATGAAAATTTCACCTGTGGAGTAAACTATGCACCAAAATAAAGACCTAGTGGTAAGGGCGTTAGTTTTTACTCTAACTGCTAGACATTTGCACAAGTTGGGGACCGATAAGATTTTACGAAGATGTGTTCCTGAGCATGGGCTACATAGCATACTAATTGAAGCACATGATGGTGTGGCAGGGGGTCACTATGCTAGGAAATCTACTGTGCATAATATTGTGCGCACTAAATTATGGTGGCCTACAGTACATATGGACTCAAAGGAGTGTTGCCATTCTTGCAATGTGTTGGAGTTCCCATGTTTTGGTAGATTTGGCAATACCAAAATATGAGACAGCATCAAACCACTTTGAGGCCCTAGGATCTAGCCCTCCTAGACCTGGAGAGGGATCTCTCCAAATAGAGCAAAGAATGGTTTGTATCTTTGAAGCTCAAAATGAGATGTTAGGCTAGTTATGAAGCACAAAAAGGGGGGTTTAACTGATTTGGTTGGTTGGTTGCTGGGTTGGCCAGGAGATCATGGACTGGGAAAGCAATGGGAAGAAAGGAAGCAGAGCAGTAGGATATTTCAGCAAGGAGGATAGGTCAAAACTATGCCATCCATTGGGCTATGGAGTCATGAAAGGAAATTACTTGCATCCACTAGCCAAGGCTTCCAAAGGGCAAGTCATCTAATACTAAAGGATCTTTTAGATTAGGTGGTGGGATGGAACATTAAGGACTGAAAGTGAAAGAAGGAAAGCAACCTAATTTCTGTCTATAGATCGGGCCAGAGGTCATTTAACTCCAAACCTGCTTGGACATACTCAAAGCCAGCTCTCAAAGGGACAAAGGGGCTGCTTATAGATCGAACCAGAGGTCATTTAACTCCAGGTCTTCTTTAGCAACTCCAAGGGGAAAAACAGAGATAAGTTTAACAGCAGGGATCTTAGAAAGGCCAGCTGGTCGTGCAAGGATCCTAGTGGATAGGGCTAACTCTAATCCCCAGTGTTCCCAAACCTTCCAGCTTAAACCCAACAAGAACATCTAAGAACTGACCCATCCAATTCATATATCAGAGAGCAGGAAATAACATCCACTACACTGGTTAAATCGACTAAAACCAATTCCTAGATATCACATTTAGGAGAAAACATTAAAGTAGGGAGAGCAGGAAACATAGGGCACCTAACAAGGGTAGATCCTATGTTATACTTCTGTTGCCTACCAGAGGAAGATGAAACATTATGAAAATGTAGTAAATAGAGTTAGGAAAAAACATCACCAATAGTAATAGACCAGGATCCTGTGAAATGTGCTTTGATTAATTGATGAAAAACCAGTCATGTACAATAAGCTCAATGGCTAATGCAGTCCAGACTTCTCCTCTCAGCCTATTACATACAACTACTCTGCTATTCCCTCCCAATACTGTTCTAACAGTCTAATGAATCCTTCTAACAACAAGATTCCCAACAACTGAACAACAACAACCTTTACAATATGTTCTCGAGAATTCTTATAGGAGAAGAGAGGAACAGAGGTAGATAGACAATTAATTGATCTCATTAAGACAGAATCGACGGAAGTGTCCATGCCCATACTGCTTAATGGCTATCTGCAACACTGTAGGTACTCTGAGACGTGCTCGTAGATCTCTGTCAGGTCGATTTTGACCTTTGATGTTCATTTGGAGTCCTTCGACTGTCTGGAGCTCTGCACTGCCATTCTGAAATAAATGAACTGGGTGGAAGATCTCCAAGGTTTCTCCATTCCTCATAACTGCCGCCTGACTGTCTTAAATGAACTCCAGCCAGTGTAATTAATCATTTTAGGGCTCGAGGAGGCATGGATATTTTCTTGTAGGGAGGTGTACTTCTGGAGAAAATACGTTCCGCTGATATTAAACACAAATAAGACTCTTTGCGTGCTTAAGTCTCCCAACTGTGCTTTGAGTCTTTGAATGCGGGATTATAACCATTAATCTTCAATTACAGGCTAAAATCCCTTCTAATCTGCCTTTGTAGTCTCGTTTGGCCACTAAACTAGCCTCTCTGTGACCTCTGCATAATGAAATAAACTTATCTCAGAGCCCGGGCAGTGGTGGAGAAATGCAGTGGAAACCCGGAGGAACGGTGGTGGAGCAGTGGAGGAATGGTGGAAACAATGAAAGTGGCGGAGAAATGATCACATAGTGTAAAATCTCAATGGTTAATTTTTGGGGTAAATAAAAAGGAAATGGAAGAAATGGTTGTGAAAAATGCGTGGGCCTGAGCGTACAAGTGGGACCCAGTGGAGGCGGAGAGCGATACATTTCGAACCGTTAGATATTAAACCCCATGGACAGTGGAGATTTGATCGGAACAATCGCGATCGGAGGGACACAAAGGGGAGACATTCACAAACTTTCGATTGAGATTGGGCGGAGAAAGCGATTACCATCGGATCAATCGGGCGAATGGACAGTTGGGATGAAATCGGGCAATCACAATCAGAGGGGAACTGAGGTGACATGCATTGAAACTTCCGATTGCGATTGGGAATGGAGGAGCGATGACCATCGAATCAGCTGGGAGATGGGTGGTCGAGATGAAATTGGGCAACAGAGGAAAGGACTTGCGATTGCGATCAGAGGTTGGGGTGCGATTGAGCGTTGACCGTTAGATCTCGAGATCGGATCAATGGCTCACTTTCAATCAGAGGGAGAGCGCGATCGGGGATTGGTGGGAGAGTCTTGCGATTGTGATTGGCAGGGAATTTTTGATGACTTTCGGATCAGTGAGGAGATGGACGGATGGGATTGGATCGGAAGATCGCAATCAGAGCTCGGGCGGAAAGACCTGCGATCAATCGGAGGATGGAACAACCGGGGTGCGATGCGATCAATCGCATCGCAAGTGTTTGCGATGGACCAATCGGGGGTCGTCCCACAAGAGTTGTGATTGCGATTAGCAGGGGCCTGCGATTAGCACTCCATCGTTGGATCTCCATGATAGATCGACGGTGTTAAATGCATCGCGAGACTTAATGTGTTAAAACAATCGCATCGGAGATTTTCAATGTTACACAGGATTTTTATGTCTCCGCTCAGATTCTTCCGATTGCGATTAGCGCTTAGGACTTAAGCGCTTGGTCCCAGTGCACGGGCATGTGTGGGAAGTGGTTAAGGGGTTAGCGGAAAAGGGGCTAGGCCTTATAATAAGGTCGGAAGTGGGTTTTAAACCCATTTCAATGTAATTTGAAGGTTGGGGAAGGGTAACGATAGATGAATAAGGGAGGAAAATGGCCATCAAAGAGGTAAGGGTAGAATTTAAAGGGGAACTTGAGGGGATTTGAAAGGTAAGAAGCGGAATAGTAAGGGAAACAAAATAGAAGCTAAGTGGGGGGTGAAATAAGAGGGCAAAAGGGCCTTTCAGCATTTCCTCACAAACAGAGAGGCTTTATGATGGGAATCAGTAGAGGGGATTTTATCAAAGGACAAAGACACATAGAGGCTTCAAGGGTGATTTTTTTACAAGGGAAATGCACTCCTTGAAGGCTCAAAAACAATTTTAGCCCCCATTTTTCTTGTCAAAAATTTCGTAGGGGGGCTAACAGTGGCTCCACATGGGGATGGCTTCTTCTTGAAGGAGTCAAGAATTCAAAAAATGATCTCTTGGTGTAGGCCAGATGCCTGCTGCTTGGCACATCCCTTTCTTTCTTTGGATCAGCTGCCACAAACCAGGAAGACATCATATCAGTAGTAAAAATCTCCCAAACAACTACCTACCCACACTATAGTCCTAACATTTTTTCTTCTGGGTGCATTTGGACTTGCAGACCCTTTTACATCATTAATTTCTACGGACAGGAAAAATAAACCTATTCTACTTCTACCCTTATTACTCCATGAGACTAGATTAGATTGTTGGCCTCATATGTTTCTCTACCTACACTACTACTTGCTAGGATTAGATTGTCTAGCAGTTTTCTTCTTTACATTCTAAAACATAAATTGAAAAACAGTCAAGCCAGGATTAGACTGTCTGACTTGCTGGACTTTGTAGAAATTAAAACAACTAACTACATGCTCACACACTGAGCTTTATTTCAAAATTTCTACCTACCCTACTCTAACTAGAAATCCCTGATGTTCTAGGTGTTACAATAATGCCAATGCAGCCAGTCAAGCAGTAAAAAAAAATGATATGAGCACTGACTGCCTGTCGGAGATAACCACAGGGTTCTCTGCGTGTGGTTCTTCAAAACTGTGATCACCATCAGTAGTGACCACTCCTGATGAAGCTGGCCCGTGCTAAGGATCAATGCTGGAGTATTTGAGCAAACTAGGGCCTCCATGTATCTTGCCACAGGATCAACGAAAACATGATGCACTCTTTCTTCTTTCTGGCCTGCCATTACTGGTAAGATGTATTCATCCTGGGTAGCTTCAATTATTGCATTTTCCACTGCGTCTTCAAAGTGGCTCTTGGGAGCCGAATCATCTTCTACTTTCACATCAAACAGCAGTGAAATTTCTTCTCTTTTAGGGGGCGGGAGACTTTCCAAAAAGGCTCTCGGGTCTCTGAACTCGTATGATATCTCCTGTGAGTTCAACCGTTCGAGCTCGACCTCATATCTCTCAACCACCAAATCAAGGAACATCTTCTTAAGCACAGGTTGAGTATCGAGAGGTGAGCTGATAGGGATAATCTTTGGAAGGTCCTCCCATTCAATTTCTGCCAGTACACTCGCTATTCCACATTGAAACTCTGCTATGAGGCCCGGATGTATTTCTGCAAATTGCTCAGAGTCTTCTATTAGCGAAGTGACTGGGTCTTTGGCATGGATGATGTTGTACTACGACATGGTCTCCCAGTGGAGTCTTATGTGAAACCACAGATAATCAGTGGCCTACTAATCACCAGTGGATTCTTTTTGTCATTCAGGAATTGTGGAGTCGCCAGGTGGATGATTTACAGTTTACTGTCCACCACAGAATTTTACCAAATCAAAGCTGACTGGTCTACTCCCCAGTGGAGTCGCCATTATGTTGGTGATGACAATGGGAAATAGAACAAATATTAGTAGTTCTGGACTCTCAGATTCGTCCCCAGTGGAGTCGCCATTATGTTGGGGTTCCCATGTTTTGGCAGATTTGGCAATACCAAAAGATGAGACAACATCAAACCACTTTGGGGCCTTAGGATCTAGCCCTCCTGGAATCGGAGAGGGATCTCTCCAAATAGAGCAAAGAATGTTTTGTATCTTTGAAGCTCAAAATGAGATGTTAGGCTAGTTATGAAGCATAAAATGAGGGTTTAAGTGATTTGGTTGGTTGGTTGCTGGGTTGGCCAGGAGATCATGGACTGGGAAAGCAATGGGAAGAAAGGAAAAAGAGCAACATGATATTTCAGCAAGGAGGATAGGTCAAAACTGTGCCATCCATTGGGCTATGGAGTCCTGAAAGGAAATTACTTGCATCCACTAGCCAAGGCTTCCAAAGGGCAAGTCATCTAATACTAAAGGATCTTTTAGATTAGGTGGTGGGATGGAACATTAAGGACTGAAAGTGAAAGAAGGAAAGAAACCTAATTTCTGTCTATGGATCAGGCCAGAGGTCATTTAACTCCAGACCTGCTTGGACATACTCAAAGCCAGCTCTCAAAGAGACAAAGGAGCTACTTATAGATCAGACCAGAGGTCATTTAACTCCAGGTCTGCTTTAGCAACTCCAAGGGAAAAAACAGAGATAAGTTTAACAGCAGGGATCTTAGAAAGGCCAGCTGGTCGTGCAAGGATCATAGTGGACAGGGCTAACTCTAATCCCCAGTGTTCCCAAACCTTCCAGCTTAAACACAACAAGAACATCTAAGAACTGACCCATCCAATTCATACATCAGAGAGCAAGCAATAACATCCACTACACTGGTTAAATCGACTGAAACCAATTCCTAGATATCACATTTAGCAGAAAACATTAAAGTAGGGAGAGCAGGAAACATAGGGCACCTAACAAGGGTGAATCCTATGTTATACTTCTGTTTCCTACCAGAGGAAGATGAAACAGTATGAAAATGTAGTAAACAGAGTTAGGAAAAAACATCACCAATAGTAATAGACCAGGATCCTGTGAAATGTGCTTTGATTAATTGATGCAAAACCAGTCATGTACAATAAGCTCAATGGCTAATACAGTCCAGACTTCTCCTCCCAGCCTATTACATGCAACTACTCTACTATTCCCTCCCAAGACTGTTCTAACAGTCTAATGAATCCTTCTAACAGCAAGATGCCCAACAACTGAACAACAACAACCTTTACAATATGTTCTCGGGAATTCTTATAGGAGAAGAGAGGAACAGAGGTAGATAGACAATTAATTGATCTCATTAAGACAGAATCGGCGGAAGTGTCCATGCCTATACTACTTAATGGTTATCTGCAACGCTGTAGGTACTTTGAGACTGGCTCGGAGATCTCTGTCAGGTCGATTTTGACCTCTGAAGTTCATTTAGAGTCCTTCGACTGTCTAGAGCTCTACGCTGCCATTCTGAAATAAATGAACTGGGTGGAAGATCTCCAAGGTTTCTCCATTCCTCATAACTGTCGCCTGACTGTCTTAAATGAACTCCATCCAGTGTAATTAATCATTTCAGGGCTCGAGGAGGCATGGAGATTTTCTTGTAGGGAGGTGTACTTCTGGAGAAAATACGTTCTGCTGATATTAAACACAAATAAGACTCTTTGCGTGCTTAAGTCTCCCAACTGTGCTTTGAGTCTTTGAATGCGGGATTATAACCATTAATCTTCAATTACAGGCTCAAATCCCTTATAATCCACCTCTGCAGTCTCGTTTGGCCGTTGAAATAGCCTCTCTGTGACCTCTGCATAATGAAATAAACTTATCTTAGAGCCCGGGAAGTGGTGGAGAAATGCAGTGGAAACCCGGAGGAATGGTGGCGGAGCAGTGGAGGAATGGTGGAAACAATGAAAGTGGTGGAGAAATGATCACATAGTGTAAAAGCTCAACGGTTAAATTTTGGGGGAAATACAAAGGAAATGGAAGAAATGGTTGTGAAAAATGCGTGGGCCTGAGTGTACAAGTGGGACCCAGTGGAGGCAGAGAGCGATTCATTTCGAACCGTTAGATCTTAAACCCCACGGACGGTGGAGATTTGATTGGAACAATTGCGATCGGAGGGACACAAAGGGGAGACATTCACAAACTTCCGATTGCAATTGGGCGGAGAAAGCGATTACCGTCGGATCAATCAGGGGAATGGATGGCTGGGATGAAATCGGGCAATCGCAATCAGAGGGGAACTGAGGTGACATGCATTGAAACTTCTGATTGCGATTGGGAATGGAGGATCGATGACCGTCAGATCAGCTGGGAGATGGGTGGTCGAGATGAAATCAGGCAACAGAGGAAAGGACTTGCGATTGCGATCAGAGGTCAGGGCGCGATTGAGCACTGACCGTTAGATCTGGAGATCGGATCAATGGCTCACTTTCAATCGGAGGGAGAGCGCGATCGGGGATCGGCGAAAGAGTCTTGCGATTACGATTGGTAGGGAATTTGCGATGACCGTCGGATCAGTGAGGAGACAGATGAATGGGATTGGATTGGAGGATCGCAATCGGAGCTCGGGCGGAAAGACCTGCGATCAATCGGAGGATGGAATGACCGGGGTGCGATGCGATCAATCGCATCGCAAGTGTTTGCGATGGACCAATCGGGGGTCATCCCACAAGAGTTGTGATTGCGATTAGCGGGGGCCTGTGATTAGCGCTCCGCCGTCGTATCTCCATGATAGATCGACGGTGTTAAACACATCGCGAGACTTAATGTGTTAAAACGATTGCATCGGAGATTTTCAATGTTACACAGGAATTTTATGTCTCCGCTCAGATTCTTCCGATTTTGATTAGTGCTTGGGACTTAAGCGCTTGGTCCCAACGCACGGGCATGTGTGGGAAGTGGTTAAGGGGTTAGGGGAAAAGGGGCTAGGCCTTATAATAAGGTCGGAAGTGGGTTTTAAACCCATTTCAATGTAATTTGAAGGCTGGGGAAGGGTAACGATAGAGGAATAAGGGAGGAAAATGGTCATCAAAGAGGTAAGGGTAGAATTTAAAGGGGAACTTGAGGGGATTTGAAAGGTAAGAAGGGGAATAGAAAGGGATAAAAAATAGAAGCTAAGTGGGGGGTCAAATAAGAGGGAAAAAGGGCCTTTGAGCATTTCCTCACAAACAGAGAGGCTTTATGATGGGAATCAGCAGAGGGGATTTTATCAAAGGACAAAGACACATAGAGGCTTCAAGGATGATGTGTTTACAAGGGAAATTCACTCCTTGAAGGCTCAAAAACAATCTTAGCCCCCGTTTTGCTTGTCAAAAATTTCATAGGGGGGCTAACACGATGTATGTCAAAGAACAGGGTGATAGTCGCAAAGAGATGAAATGGAAGTTACATTACAAGATTTCAACAAATGTGCGATTGACTTTATCAGAGAAATCTATCTGCATGTCAAGAAAATGGGCACATGGTATATTATCATTGTAACTGATTACCTCACTCGATTGGATATGGCACATCCAGTTCAGGATTGTACTGTATAAATAGCAGCGAAGCTCATTTTTTAGCATCTTGTGACTCGGTTTGGTTGTCCAAAAATATTGATGAGAAACAAAGGCACAAATTTCTCGAATAACACCACTGAAGCCTTGACTAAATAATTCCAAGTGGGTCACCATAAGAGTATGCCATACCACCCTCAGGCGAATGGCACAGTAGAAGCTTTCAATAAAATATTGGAGTATGCACTCACTAATGTATCCATCGTTAACCGAAATGACTTGGATCTGCGCATTCCTGTCATTTTGTGGGAATACAGAAATAGCTACAATAAGCTAACTAGACATACCCTGTTATTATTATTTTATGGACAAGAATCAGTGGTTCCCATCAAATATACTGTGCCTAGTCTACACATCGTCGGAGCAACGAATATGACAGACAATGACACCGTAGGGCAGAGATTGGCCCAATTTCTCAAATCATAAGAGGATTGCTTCATGATTGGGTTTCATCAGTAGGTTCAGAAGGAAAGAGAGAAGGCATCGCATGACTAGAATATTAAGAAAAATACATTCAATGATGGGGACCTGGTTCTACTATACGACAACAAGTTTTCGAAGTTCTCAGGGAAGTTGTAGATGCACTGGTTAGGCCAGTAAATTTTTTGATATATCACAGAGGGAGATGTAGTCTAGCTCGCCAAGCTGACTGGGGAACTATTCCCTAATCATATAGATGGTAGAATATTAAAACTTTACAGAGCTAAATATGTCCTTGGCAGTTCGTAATGACTACATGGACAACGTAGAGTCTTCATTCTTAGTGTAGTTGGTCAGAGGCACACGACTATAAATGGGTTGCAGCTACAAGCGAGCACGAATCAAGGGAGTGATTTTTAGGAGAGCTTGGCTTCAGTAAAGCAAAGAAATAAATGTCGCATAGTAGTGCGTCGATACAGTTCCATCATTGAAGGATTCCTTTAGTGGCATCAAAGTGAAGATAGATGGCGCACCACCGTTGTGACTCGGGAGGAGTCACAGTTTTGTGTTGGGGGGTCGTTGGAGCCTATATCCCCCACGAAGTAAAGACTCTACAGATAAAAGAGCATAGTGCGTAGCGTGAAGTCTCTTTTGTGTCTTAGGGGAATTGGGGTGGGTCGAATCCCCTTAATTATGTAACAGGATGGGATTTTTTATGAACATTGGACTCCACTCATGGTTTTTGACCATGGTATTGTAAAAGCTAGATCTATATATGGATTCTAGATAGAAGTCATAAGCATGAAATTCAAGGTTATGATTGATGATATACAATGCATTTGGACGTCAGACTAAGTTAGAGTATTTTTTTGTGTTAGAGGAAAAGGCTCTTGCAACTGTGTGTGCGGATACCTTAGGAAAGACTGTAGTTATGTGCGTAGGGTGGAAAGAGATTGTATGAGATAGGTCTGGATGTTAATGAATGAATCAATGATAATTTTTGAGTTATATTGACGTGTTTTTATTTTTATTACTATTTATGAATGATCGTGCTAAGTTAGGCTTCTATTTTGTATTTGAATAGTGCAATCCGTTTTATGGTTATTTACTATGTTTAATGCTTAATTAATTAAGTTTGCATAGTATTTGAGGAAGTTCAACAGTTTCATTGAACAACATTGGTAATATTGATAGATCTGGCTTGTGGAGCTCTAATAATAAGGAAAATCCCTAAATCCATTGTCCTCTATCCTTTTGGATGCATAAACATGCTTCTAGCATCCCCCTATATTGTGTCGGGTGAGCCCTCGGCCTGCGAAATCAAATCATTGTTGAAAGGGATGATAATAGTGGTTTTGTCGAACTGCACATACTATCTAAACTCGGGTCAGGGCCCCATAACACTAGCATTAGTTTTGTTTCTAACTTTGACATGATGTTTTATAATTTTTAATTAATGATTGAGACATGTCTTTGGATTATAGATCTCTCTATTTGGACCTGATCTATTGATTGTTGATCTTCCCTGATGACAATTTTATCTGGGCATAGTGACCTTCAGTGTCATATGTGAGTATTTAGAATTATGTTTTTGTATTGGCCTCCTTGTTCCTATCACAATGATTGTTGTGATTTAGAAGAAAGATGGAGCATGTATGACTTAATGTGGATGTATGCACTTGCATCTAGTGATGGGAATGGCTTGTAATGGAATATTAAATGAAAACTTGATGTCTTGACACTGAATAATGTCAAGGATTTATATGAACACTACCTTTCACGTGGTTGAAATAATTGATACTAAGAAATCAATTCCTTTGATATTAGTTTTTGGTTTTCTTCTAAACTCTGATTAGCTGACTTCGTTAACACAACATTGATTTATGTAGGGTTGGTTATGTTTGTGTGGTAACTCATTAAGCTTGTAGAGATAATTATGTGATGCAAGATCCTCGATTTATATTTGTCTATATTTGATAGTTATCTGATGAAGTCAGGATAAGGAGTTCCAAGGTATGACCTTGATTCCTTGATTTTGATTATGGCTTTCATTTTACATAATTATAGTCTACCCTTGATAGTTGATGAGCCTCTGAAGATCTAAATAAGAGGTATATAGCTTCTACATCTTGTAATGGTGTATCATGGCATGATGAATCAATTTCTATAATTTGGAAAGGAAATACCATTTAGGAAGACTGTTGAAATGTCTTTGTGTAATGTAAAACCTTGGACACTGTGATTTAAAGTTCAAATGTTGTTAATGGTGACATGGAATATACTAGTTGATTTAATAATTTATGTTTCATTTTCAACATCCATCCATATATGATGTGTATATAACATGATTAAATTTATGATTGAGCTCCTCAATTCATAATTTCCACCAAACATATTTTGAAATATCTGCATGAAATGTTCTACTTATAAAGGTTGAGATATTTCTTCTATGATATGTAGCTGCATGAATAACATGATTATGTTTGGGATTGATCTTGATGAGCACATTTGGATGTTGCCTTAGTGTGATATCTACCATGATATCTTGGATGAGAGTTCCATATCACGATGAAGGTGAGGTTTTTTTGAAACTAGATCCAAAAATAGAAGAAAAGAGAGATCAACACCTTAGAAATCAGCCACTTCAAGGTAGAAACCTCCAGTACATTACATAAATGAACAATTCTTGGATGATACAATGACAAAACCTCCTTCTATATATATGATTCCATGGGATCACAATATAATCCTAGCCGACCTATCAATAATAATGTAAGGGCACAATAATAACAATATTGGGGTTACAGGGCTACAACGATAACAATAAAGGGGTTATAGGGGTACAAAAATAACAATAAGGGGGTTACACTAACAACAATAAGGGACTATACTAGTAATACAGGGACCTAAAATGCCCCTCTCCACTTGATGAGATAATCTAAAATTGATCGATTTCGTAGCTGTCGAGTTCTTTTTTCTATGACTGCTTCAGGTTCCAATATGATTTTTTCTTCTTCATTAAGTTCTGGAAATATTGTTTGAATTGTAATTTTGTCACCTATAACCTTATTTAAGCATGAAACATGGAAAACTGGATGCACTCATGAAGAATCAGGAAGCTCCAATTTGTATGTCGTAGTACCAATATTTAGCAAAACCTTGTAAGGACGAATAGTACTTTGGCGATCATTTATTATCCTTCTTATATTTCTTGGGGGACATTTTTTTGTATGGTTGTAGTCGTAAAAATACCCAGTCTCGTACATCAAAACTTCTCTCGCTACGATGTTCATCTGTCTGTTGTTTCATTCAATTTTATGCCAAATTTAGGTGATCCTTTAAGAGTTGGAGAAATTCTTGTTGATGCTCGATGTGATCTTCCATTTCTTGGACCTTAGAATTTTCTCTTAAATATGATGTGATAGACACTGGATGATATCCATAAAGTGCCATAAATGGGGTCATTTTTGTTACAGCATGGAAGGAAGTGTTATACCACCATTTAGCGAGAGGTAACCACTTGACCCATTATGATTGCTTATCATATAGAAAAAAACGAAGATATCCTTCCAAAAATTTATTCACTATCTCAGTTTGACCATTGGATTGAGGATGATAAGAGGAGATATGAGCTATCTGAGTACCCAAACAAGAAAATAATTCCGTCCAAAAATTTCCAGTAAAAATGGGATCTCTATCACTAACAATAATCTTTGGGTTTCCGTGTTGTTTTTGAATTGTTTCTATAAATGCAGTAGCAACTATACTTGCTTTAAATGGATGAGATAATGCACGAAAGTGTGCATAATTAGTAAGTGTATCAACTACCACCATGATGACACTCTTTCCTTCGGACTTAGGTAAACCGGTGATAAAATCGATTGAAATCTCCTCCCAACATTGACTTGGAATGGATAAAGTTTGTAGAAGACCGTGATTCTTAATTTTATCAACTTTATTTTTCTGGCAAACCAAACATTCCACCACAAACTTTTGAATATCATATTTAAGGCCATCCCAAAAAAATTATTTCTTCACCCTATGGTAAGTTTTTAAAAAAACTGAGTGTCCTCCTAAAGGAGAAGTGTGCAATTCCAAAAGAACATTTTGTTTTAGTTAGGAATTCTTAAAAATATATAAGCGATATTTGTACCTATTGTGTTGTACAAACAACCCTCCTCATTTCAAATTTTTATATCAATTTTTAATAAGAAATGGATCCCCTTTTCTTTGAATAGTTATATAATCAATAAAATGTTTTGAGGAAATCCAATCTATCATGAAATAGAATCGAACCCCAATGAAAAGGGATTTATTTAACAAAAAATAAATAAAACATAAAGGCCTTTATCGCATTTCACATATTCTAAGTATAGAATCAATTGTGTTATCATTCAACCCCGATTTGCGACTAAATAATCGATGAAGTCATATCACATCTTTATGCATCCTTTTGAAAAGTTCCGATGTGATAAACCTAATCAAAATCACAAATTACTGAATTCATATCACATATTTATGTGTCCTTTTGAAAAGTTCTGATGTGATAAACCCGATCGCAATCACAAATCACTAAAAACACATAACCCATATCCAAATACACTCCACTTAAAATTTGTAATGCGATATCATTAAAGCGCTTCCCGTAAAATAAAATATAAAATAGATCATTTATATAATAAATACCAATATTTTGATATGATTTAAAAATCATTGCACTATTCATTCCAACTCAACAATAATCGCAAATCATAGATGTAAAATAGAAATACTTAAAATATTTGAGACTTCCGATCTCTGATGTAGGATTATCGTTGATCTTAGAATCTAAAAAGTCATGATATGAATGCTTTAAATAGACCGTTATAAATGTGCGATGAGACAACCCACAATGGCATTAAAATATCACACTATACGAGGAAAACATTAAAAGATAATCATGCTTGAAATCCTTCGCGAATCTCATCTTCAATAGAATAATATTTCTTTAATCTGTCATCTTTGTTGCGATTAAATTCAATTAGCTCCTCTCTATTTTGTATTCATTCTTAAAATAATTTTTCCATCATTTTGCTAATTTGTTCCATTTTTCAAACCTGAGAAAGACCTACGAGTCATGAAAATGTCTAAGAAATCTAGAAAAATGAAGGTGCCTGTCATTCCAAAATAGCAACCAGCTAAATTGGTATTAGTGACCGATACTACCTATCTGGTTCTTGGAAAAACTTCATGGGAAGGAGTTTACAATCTACTGGAAGCAGAAGATCCAACTATAATATCAAAGGAAGAGCTGGAGGCAGATTCAGATAAAAAGTCAAAAATTAGTCTTAAGGAATTAGCAAACTCCTATCTTCACAAAATAGCAGCTTGCGCAATTGTTCTCCCATATAATGACTTGGTAAGATGGGTGATAGAAAGTATCAATATAACAGACAGAGCGTTCTTTATGTCAGACAGAAGGATGTTCGGCTCTTTTAAAGAAGAAGACATCAAGAAGATGTATCACCTACTATAACCTCAGCAAATCTACAATAAAGAATTTTTGGAAGACTTCGCCAAAGAAAATGAAGTGGAGTCAGATCCAGTTAAATATTGGAGGAATTTTCCAGAAAAATATAAGCACGAATCTTTGGGTATGTACTCTGTAGAATCCTTGGCATCTCCTTATTTCTATGTTGCAGCTATGATGTGTAGATTATTTGGAACCGTCAACTCAGAAATTTTTTCTATTGAGATGGTACCTTTAATTGAAGTCGATGTTAACTCCTACATCATGGACTAGGAAACCATTTTATCTGGTAAAATGACAAGCAAAATCCTTGATTATAGGAAAAATAGGTTTGTAACTACCCGAATAATACCCCCATTTTACATGAGTGCTTATGTTATTGACACCATATGTTTCAACTCTAAATTCCCTATCTTAGGGTGGAAGTGGACTCCTCAAAGCCCAATTCCTATCCACATTTATCACAAATATCTGTGGAAAGCCTATTACAAAAACCATATATACTGAATTTTTCATGGGTTTATCTTGCCAGTTCATCAATATATATTCAACAAACCCACTCCAAGGTTATTCGATGAGGCCAGCGTTTACCTAACCTCAGTCGGAAGCTTGTTTGGAGAAGACAAATTCACCTATATCCAAATATTTGGAAGTATCACTGATCCTCATGTTCTACCCTTGTACATTCCCAATAAATTGTTAGCCCAAGAAAAAGCCTATCAAATAACAGAGAAAGTGATGTCTAGAAACCTAAAGAATTCTAAGAAACTGATGTGACCTACATTTCCCCTCCAATGTGGATCTTTTTATCTACATGATTTTAAACATGCAGAGAAAGAAGCCCAAAAAATAAAATACCTCATATTTGCAACCATTCCCAAAAGACAATATGATCCAAAGAAAGTTGCCTATAATTTTACATCTATGGTATAGGTTTCTAAATTTGAACACAAAGATGCTAATTTTGATGATCTATTTGCCTCGGCCGAAGGATTTTCACAGGTTAAACATCTAGAAAATTTAAAATTTGGAGCCAGTGACATGGAAGAGTTCCTACAGTTCAGAAACAAGAGACTACTAACAATACCTCTTGATTAGTTGAGCACTACTCCCCTAATACAACAGGAAGAAAACAATGAAGAGAATGTTACAGGGAATAAGGCTGATATTCAAACTAAAAAGGAAAAAACAGGTAAAAAAGATGGTGATTCCTCTGAATAGATATACATGTTCATTCAAATTTATTGAAATAATGGGAACAGTTTGATCAGCAAATCAAGAGTCAAAATGATTCTTAGAATGTGTCTACAATGCAATCAACCGCAACACAACATCCTATGGTAACCAATGTTACAGTTGAAGAAACAGTCGGCAATATTAATAGACAAGATGTTGAGATTATTCCCGAAAATCCTTCTAAAGAAATTATATTAAAGGTTGAAGATATACCACCCTTGGATTTCTTTTACAGTCCAAAGCATAGGGTTGTAGTTATAAAATAAATAAATAAAATGAAAATTGATCAGGGTCTATTTTCATCTCCCCAAGTCGAATTAATGAATGTTGTCTGGAAGGACTCTGAAGTTAATCCCTCATAGGATTTAACTAAATTATATCAATATGTGGGGGATTATACGGTAGCGACAATGGACAAAGCGTATGAAATCAACCAATTGATAAAGGAAAAATATCAAAAGATAGCACTGCTAGAAGAAAAGACAACAACAGATCACCAAAAAATAACATAGCTAGAACAACGGCTAATTTAATAAAGTCAAAAAATTGAACAGCTTAAAGAGCAACTAAATGTTGAGAAACAAAAACTTGAACAAAAAGATATACATAAAGACAAGCAGCTATCTCAAAAACTAAATAAATTATAGGTAATGCTTCAACAGGAAAAGATGGCGAAATAAGAACAGAGTGCTTTGTTACAAGCACAAATACAAAAATTTAAGGAGTATCAGAAACTTGATCAATTCAGATTGGAGGCTCTCGAATTAAGCAAGACGTTGTCGAAACAAATTGATATTTTATGTCATAAAATATCACTGGCTGACCCTCTATGTGAAATAGCGACATCACTCATAGAAAAGGCAATAAATACAAGGTTAGAATTTGAAGATGGTGATGAGAAAATTTCAGCATTCCTCACATGGCAAGACAAAGACCAAGGCATTGCTACCAATCTTCCCGAGATTTGAGAATCACACAAGGAAATTTTTTTTGCAGAATGGGAACCACAGTTAATTAAGGAACAACGGGCTACCTCCAGAGCAAGAGCTATAATGAACAATTTAGTGGAATTAATCAATGATAGTTTGTATGTGGCCAATCTGATTTTCGATTGTATCACAGGGAACCTTCCAAAGCTCAAAGAAATAGAGAAATAATGGAAGCAATACTTAGCCAATAAATACCAATAGATCAACGCAATACAAGGAATAACATGAGAAGCATTCTTGTTCTATTTGGTTAAGCCACATAGCCAATAGATGACTACAAAATGCCTCTCTAATGACATCAGTTATATGATTCTAGAACTTTCAGATGCCACATATACTAGTCATCTACATTCCTGATTGAGTCATCCTCCAGAAGTAAAATAAATGCTATCAATCTTCCAGTTGCGCATACCATATATACAATGAACCTGTTTCAGTGGAGATCTCAATTCTATTTTTTATGAAATCGGACCTCCGATATTACATTTTAGAAATTTCAAAAAAGATTTTAGAGATATTTTAGATAGTTTGTTTTAATTTTATTATTATTTAAACCCCTTTCATGTATTTAGAAAGGGTCCTCAATTTGTATTAATTTTTCACTTGAGAAGTTACATTTCTGTACTTCCAAATACATTATTTTTATTAATGGTGGGTCACGATTCTGCAATTTTATGAGGAAATTGTTTTCAAAAATTTGCATTTTTGTTTTTCCTAAAGGCTATTATAAGTAAGAAAGCGGGATCAAATTGTTATTTGCATCAGGAGGTTACAAATGTATCTGTATTTCTATCATAATCATGCTGTTTAATTTTCTTTATGTAATGAAACATTCTTTTTGAAAATTGTTATTGTTTACATATGTATGCCTCAAAAACAATCCTTTGTTATATCATTTCTGAAAATTTAGAATTTTCATCTTTCAAAATATATGTGAGCAATATAAATATATGAATGCGATATGTTATCATCATTAGTTTATTTAATTTCTTAAACAAAGTAATTATTATATGTGTATGCATCTTTCTTTTGGACGAATAAGCCATCTATATGATTATTCATCTAATCAGGAACAAATCTAGAATCACATTTATTATATGATACCCGGGTTAAGTTGAGTTTGTATTTATTTAAGTTATAGATTAGATTAATTACTATTTCCATTACCCATTATATAAAAAACCAATCATCAACCCATATATCATTGGGAAACCGGTCACATATTATCTAGTCAGAGCCACCATCCCAAACGGAAAAGGAGTTGTACTAAGGTCTGGACAGTGTGGTTTTCCCCAATGTTTGAAGCTAGGATTTTTTAGGCTTAAATAGTACCATAAGGAATAATTTTTCCAACTAAATGTATCAGATGTACTAGGATCTTGTTGCAACTTTTGAATGAGTGTCCACACTTCTTCATCCTTCTTCCATTCATCCCTTGCTTCGGTTATCCAATCTAGTTAGATAATAGAAATGGCACAACGCAATGCTTCCACCTCTTCATCCTTTCTTGAGAGTGCATCTACGACAAAATTTAGCATCCCTTTTCTGTATATGATTTAAAACTCATAACACAACATCCTCGTGACCCATTTTTTCTTCTCTTCTGAGGATAGTCTTTGTTCCAAAAAGTGTTTAAGACTATCATGATCATTTTTTACCTAGAAATGTCTTCCCATTAGGTATGGTCGCCATTTCTTTAGTGCATGTAATATTTTAAAAATTTCCTTCTCATAAATATCTTTGTCTAAACACTTTCATTTGATTGGATTACTTTCAAAAGCAATGGGTCTTCCTTCTTGCATTAAAACAATACCAATTCCATTTCCTGTGGCATCACATTCCAGAATAAATATTTCTTTGAAGTCTATCATAGCTAAGACTAGTACTAGGAACATTACCTCTTTGAGATGTTCAAAGGCCTTAGTTGCTTCATGAGTCAATGAAAATTCATATTTATTTAATAATTTTGTTAGAGGTGTTGCTATTCGCCCATAATTATTAACAAAATTTTGATAATACCCTGTTAGCCTGAGAAATTCTTGCAACTGCTTTACGGTTGTACAGAATTTCCATTCCTGAATGGCTTTAATTTTATTAAGGTATACCTTAAAACCCTCATGAGATAAAAAATGACCTAGATATTCCACCTCTTGTACTCCAAAGAAACATCTAGATGTTTTTTCATATAATTGTTTCTCCTCCAATAGTTTGAGCACCCTGTCAACATGTTGAACATGATCCTTCCAAGACCTGGTGTAGATTAGTATATCATCAAAAAATTCTAGCACAAATTTTCTAAGGAAGGGTTTGAAAATGGAATTCATCAACCCTTGAAATGTAGAAGGTGCATTGGTAAGGCCAAAAGGCATGACCAAAAATTCCTAATGACCCTCATGAGTTTTAAATGTTGCTTTTGGAATATCTTCCATCTTCATTCTAATTTGATGATATCCTGAACAAAGATCCAACTTGGTATAATATATTGCTCCATGTAATTCATCCAATAATTTGTCAATCACAGGAATGGGAAATTTATATTTACTAGTGAGCTTATTGAGCTCCCTATAATCTGGACACATGCTCCATGATCCATCCTTCTTGTGCACCAATATGACTGGAGCAAAGAAAGAACTTTGACTAGGTTGAATTATACCAGCCTCTAACATTTTTGCAATCATACGTTCAATTTCACTCTTTTGGACAGAAGGATATCTATAAGGTCTGATTCTAGGAGGAACACTTCCTACAATCAAATGAATAGCATGATCATGATCACGAATATGTGGGAGTCCTTTGGGAGTTTGAAACACATTGGAATGATTTTCCAAGACTTTTTGGAGATCTGAACTTCTAGTGAGCATAATTATGTAATTTACACATTGTTTTTCTTTCTTCAGAAGATTTTTCATGACATTAGAGCTTATTATCTTTAACGGATTCCCTCAGATACCCCTTAATTTGAATTCCTTTCCTTCCGAAAAAAATTTCAAGAAAGGTTCTTGAAAATTAAAAGACACTATCACCAAAGATTGTAACCATTGTACTCCTAGTACAACTTTAGCGCATCCCATTGGAATGGAAAGTATTGGACTATTCAATACATTTTCCAGAGAAATTTATATTTCCTCCATTTGCACCATCACTTGAAATTCTGGTGTTGGGTATGGGAAACAATTCAATTCTTTGGCTACCTTACAATGAATAAAATTATGGGTACTACCCGAATCAATCAACACTATTACGTTTTTCTTCTTGATATGTCCTTCTATCTTGAGAGTTTGAGGAGTGGTTATTCCTTCCAATGCATTACACGATATGGTCGGACTCATTTATTCTTCTTCTAGGGTTGGTTCCTGGAGTATATCATATTCTTTTTAAGTTTCATGTTCATTTTCTGCCTCCTCTTCACAATCTATTTAAAATAATTTCTTCTCACCACACTTATGACCTTTAATGTATTTTCTATCACAACTGTAGCAAATCCATTTTTCTCTTTTTTCTTCCAATTGTTGTGGTGTCAACCTTGTAGGTTGTGGAAGTCTAGGAGTAACAACACTTCCATCTTTGTAGATGTGAGTGGTAGGCTTCCTTGTCGCCATAATTTTACATTCAATTTTTCTTTCCAACCTGAATGCCTTCTCCAATGAATCAGGTTCCCAAATGTGAACTTCATGTTGGATGTTATCCTTTAAAGTCCTTATGAAGACATCAATCCTGTGTTCCTCTGGAATATCAGTTACCCTTATATTCAATTTTTGGAAGTCCTCAATGTGCTCCACCACTTAACCCTTTTGTTTGAGATTTATCAATTGGCTAAAGAAGGTGCTGCTCTTTGTATCCTCATAATGTGCTATCATTTCATCCATAAAAATTGACCAAGTGACAATTTTTTTACAGGAGAAAATTCGTTGATACCGTACAAATGTATTTTTTTCTAAATGTAAAGTTGCAATACGTACATTTTGTATGTTTTGCACATGATTTAGATCCAAATATTGTTCCATCTATAGTATCCATGTTATAGGATCCTTGCCATCAAAATTCCTCATATCCATATTTCGAATATGGTGGTTCTTCCATCCAACATTAGAGTTTATAAAATCACAATTAACATTTATTTATTTCTGATCATGATTTTCCTATATTATCTTTTTTCCATTACGAAACATTTCTTGTATCAACTTTGTCAAAACTTCCACGTCTGTTTTTAGATCATTCTTCATGTTTTCCATGTTTTCTTTCATTTTTTCTTCCATTTCATCCATCTTAGCTTCCATGCCATCCATATTAGCTTCCACTCCTTTCTTCAAAACTTCCATTTCATTTTTTGTTTCTCTTTGTGAGAGTGTAATTTGGTGCACTTCCTCTTGTAATTTTGACATGTCATGTTACAGTTCTTCGTCTTCATGAGTCAGAGTAGAGCCTTATGAGGTTTAATGGGTGCTGAATTCCTTTTTAGGAGGCATTTTATAAACCAATACCAATTTATTTCTACAACATGCCCTGAATCAATTGAAACCGATTTTTCACAAAAGATTTATGCAATCTCTAAAAACAAAATACACACCTTTTTTCTTGCTTTTGTGAGCTCGATAATGAAAATGAATTATCTCTTTAATTTTTCATATTCAATATGTTAAATTATGCCCTATAGTAGCTCCCTCCTAAGCTTCTTTCAAATCTACTGGGTATAACCTAATTTGATTCTTCATGAAAATATGCTAAACTCCTACAATGACCTAATTAAAAGAGAGTGGACTGTTCAAATGAGAGAACCTTGTACAGTTGTGCCACGTGCCATTGTTTCTTCTTTGGCTCAAATTGATACAGTAAACTAAATCTATGCACCATCCACACTTCACATAAATCCAATATGATGCTCAAAGAGAGAGTTATGATGATTTTCCCATGGTCACCTCTTTGAGATGAAATTCGAGAGCCTGACACAACCCTAACTTCCACAGATCCTATCTCCGAAAATATTGCGAACCAAGATCTGAAATTTTTAGAAGATGTTCCTTAGGATGTTGGCTTCGCTTTGTAAAAATTTAAGCTTCTAAAACTTAGTAGAAAAAACGTTATAGCGAAACTTCCACGATGATCTGTTTTAGGTGAAATTCGGGAGCCTGAAAACGCCCTAAACTGCACAAATATTGTGAACCAAGATCTACAATTTTTACAGGACGTTCCTCCAGATTTTGACTTCTCGCTGTAAAAATTTCCACTTCTGAAACTTCGTAGAACAAAATTTATTGTGAAAATTCCACGATGACCTGTTTGGAGCAGTAAAACCCTAGAATCCAAAGCTCTGATACCAAATGTTATGAAACCAACTCCAAAAATAGAATAAAAGAGAGATCAACGCCTTAGAAATCAGCCACTTTGAGGGGGGAACCTCCAATACATTACATAAATGAACAATTCTTAGTTAATATAAATTAAGAAACTCTCCTTCTATATATGTGGAGTCCATGGGATCACAATATAATCCTAGTCACCTAACAACATTAATGTAAGGGCACACAATCAGGATATTAGGGTTGGTTGTGGGTACAAAATAAGGTATAGGGGTTTACACTAACAACAATAAGGGACTATACTAGTAATATAGTGGACTCAACACAGTGAAATGTCACTAACATGGCTAGTTGTGAGGTAGGACGTAGAAGCTCCTTAGAGAGATATCTGAGCATGATCTAGATAAGACATGGATACATTGTGATGACAACGTATCCTATACATATATAGGTGAGACTGATATTTCTCCATTCATTGAGACAGTGTAGTTGTTCGAGACAAGCTTAGGCTTGTGATGGGATAATCTCCTCAAGAGGGGGTGATGACGGTGGAATCCATGTATGGCTGACACTCGTAGAGAAGAGGATGATTATCATATCTTGTTTTATTGCATCTTGTTGTCATTTACATGATTATGTATTTTCTAACATAAAATTTTATTTATGTTCTCTATGAATAGAATCAACTACTATTGTGATAATCATACCATATGAGAGCATTACATCGAGACACTGACAGCTCTTCCTCCTGTCTGAGCTCCCAGGGCGACGAATTGAGATACAGGGCTCCTAGAGTTAAGGGAACTATTTAAAATAGGTAATATTCCATATATGTTACCTATAAGGTTACGATGTTTCTCCCTATGTTCATAGGTTAGAGAATGTTGCTCCCTAATCGGTCTTTGCAGTATACCCAAACTTGGCATCATACCCACAAGCATGGATTCTCAAGAATATCGCCTCCTGTTTGGCCAATGAGTTGATAATGTACTTGGGGTGTACAACCAAAATCGATTATGATGCAGGTGTTCTACCACATTACTATTGAGGGTCAATGATGGGAAGGTCAGTAGGAAATAGGATGGGTTGATATAACCCTATGCAATTTCGGGTTGAGAGTGAGTTCCTCGATGTGATACTAGCATTGAGATGAGCTCCCCTATCTAGATGGATATCCTATTTCTAGATATGGGGTTGTAGAGGTATGCTCCCCCATAAGATTTTAGGTAGATATGCGCTCTCCGATGTGGGTTATAGGTTTAGGCCCGTCTTGATGATATGTTCTTTCATGATGATTGATGATGGTATTGTAGGTTTTAACCCTGTACAAAAATTATCTACAAACAAATCTTAAAACAAAAAATAAACAATAGCAAGAGCATAAAACATAAAACAGATAAACACAAAGATTTTCCCCTGGATCCCAAATCAAGACGACCAGCTTGATTTTTCATTATATTCCTTTGTGTTACAATACATATATATACATGCCTAAGCATATATAAACCCGAATCCATTAGCCCTGGATTAGAACATAACTGTAGTTCCCTTGACTAGATCTACAAAAAACCAGGAGTCGAAAACCATCGAACCCCAAAACCATGTGCAACACCATGCACAAAACCATGGGCGAGTCCACCCACGTAAAAATATGGTAAAAAAAAAATTCGCAGTGTCGCCGCTCTGCACCCCATACTTTGTGGCACCCCTAAGGCAAGTTGTTTTCCCTGACTTCCTTGCAACCGACACAATGAACATAGTGGGTATTTCTCCCCCATGCATGCAACTAATCGTGGAAATAATATAACATATATTTTTATACAAAGAACCTCTTCGCGGATGCATGATCCTCTAGCCCTAGAGTGGGTCTAGAAACAAAGAGACATGCTAAAGTGTTGATTCCTAATTATTGAATGAAAAGAGGACATGATAGACCTACATTGTTGAGTCTCAAAATTGTTTTCCATATTCATACATATTTCCATTATGTCATTACCATTCAGCTCTCATTTCATAACTATCTGACCTAAAACCCTACATCAAGTAACCATTTTCATAAATATATGGGTTAGGATCCTTGTCTTCCAAAATTATTTATTTTATGTGTTTAAAGTGAATTTATGATTAGAAACTAGAAAATTAACATAGTTTCATATATCTATATATGTGTTATGAGTTTTGTGACATGTGTAGGTCAAAATGAAGCTTCTAAAAGACCTTTATGTGGCCTCCCAAAACCAAATTCGAATTTGAGTGGAGAAGATCATGGGATCATGAGGACATGTGTCTCATTTCCTTTTTGTATTGAAACTCTAAGAAGATATGTGTCTCATTTCTTATTTGTATTGAAACTAAAAAAAGACATGTGTCTTATCATTTCCTATTTTGATTGTAACTCTAGAGATAGAGGGAAAGATTCATGGACTCTCATTAATGAGATAACTTCTCATATTTTTGTATAAATAGGGGAAGCTTTTTCCTATCAAGGGTAGTGAAAAATAGGAGAAGAAGAAAAAGGATTAGAGAGTGTTTTGTAACAAAGCTTAAGATGGAATGGGATGTAGATTTGTGAGTTTATCAATAAAGAAGTTCAGTTCATTGATTCTATTTTGATTACAACTTTAAGAAGCTGAAGAATTTCACCAAATTGGTAGCAGAGGGCCCCTGCTATTCGAGGAGGTTTTACATGTTTTCTAGATAAGTCATTTTCAACTCTGTTTTGTCATATTTCCTTACTTAGACTGCTTTTTGAAATCATAGCTTTTAGCATTATGTTTCATATCATTTGCTTGGATAAAGGATCCTCATGATATTGCAGTTAGTCTCTTTCTCAAACTCTTCCAATATATCTCTATTAAATGAATGGAATTCAATTGTAATATTCTGAGTTATTAGCATTTCATTTTTTGTTACTTAGTTAAAAGGAATATCCTCATTATACTACAGTTAGTCTCTTTCAAAATCTCTTCCAATAAACCTCTAATTCACGAATGAGACTTAGTAGTAATATTGTGAGTTATTGATTGTTTTTCCTTATCACATTATGATTAATCTCTTTCAAAAGCTCTTCCAATAAACCTCTAACTCATGAATGAGATTTAGTTGTAATGTTATAAGTTGTTTCAGCATTTCATAGGAGATCCTTACTACATTATAGTAATATTTTTCTCAAGCTCTTCCAATAAACTTCTATCAAATGAATGAGATTTCACTATAATGTTTTAAGTTACTGTTTTTTTCAGCATTTCCTTTTATGTTTTAGGAGATCCTCATTGCATTAGAATTAATCTTTTTCACAAGCTCTTCCAACAAATCTCTAACTAAATGAATCAGATTAAGTTGTAGTGTTTTGAGTGACTTTTCATTTCATGAATGTTCATTTAGAAGTTGTAATATCCATGGATTAGAACTCTTTGTTTTCATCATTTTCTAGTTAGGAACAGAATTTGCAAATAAACTCTATTTTAATTCATTTATTAACATTTCATTTTCTCCCTTTTGACATAGATCTAACTTCATCTTTTTAGCATAGAGTAGCATACTAAGCATCAAACATAAAAACCCCAAAACATCAATAAAACACTAAAAACAACGAAGTAAGAAAAAGGGATACTTAGGCACATATAGTGCATCACACTTCATCAGTTTACTAGCCCTGGTTGATAATTTATGTTAGCAATTTAGGACACTAAATTGACTAAACATTTTGGCGTCGTTGCCGGGGAAGTGTAACTAGGTAGCCTTATTTCTTACATCTAAAAAAAAATAAAAACAAAAATTAATAATTTCTTGAGTATGCTCTCCTCCTGCACTTTGTGTGATCTAGAGGATCAGAAAAAGAATTTTTTATGTTAAAAATAATAATAAATTATGTTTTCATCATTTCATTTCATTTTACAATAAACTTTAAAAATGATGAAAAATTTTAATTTCTATAATTGTTTTGTTTAATAAAACATATATGTATATTTTTGAATTTTTGAAAATATAATATATAATTTTATTAACAAATCAATTAAAAAAAAAAATTAATTAAAAAAAAAAAAGACTCACGGAAATAAGACCCACGCATACGTATGAGGCCAGCCTTTGGCTTGGCTTTATGCATATATGCAGTCCTTCAATCCACACAAAGACCCAAGCACTACAATTAAAAAAAAAAAAAGGGAACCTTCTCTTTTCCATATTCGTTTTTCCTCAAACAATAGTTATTAGAAATCATTTTTAAAAAAATTTTGCACATAATAAAGGTATATCACATGAAGAAATTGTTGATGAAGAGAAGATTGCAAATTGTTGATGAGGAGAAGATTACAAATTGTTGATGAAGAGAATATTACAAATTCAATTGCAGGGACAGACAATGGAAGTGTATCATATGAAGAAATTGCTGATGAAGAGAAGATTTCAGACTGTTGATGAAGAGAAGATTGCAGATTCCATTGCAAGTAATTGGAATGAGGGAGATCGATCTGAACTTCTCTGTGAGATACAAGCCATTACACTTCAAAACTTGTAAATAAAAACAAATCAAACCACAAGTAATTGCCAGAGAACGAAATGCGTAATTGTTAAAAACACCTGATTTTAAAACGAATTTTTTGAGCAAACCGAGGCGAATTAGAAAAAACTAAAACATGGGTTGTTTTAGGAAGGGGGTGAATTAGGTAACCTTATAAGAACTTTTTGAAATTCGTAGCCATTTGGGAGAAATTCAGGGTTCTTCGGAGCACTAATTTGCAGTGTGCGTGAGAGAAAAATATTTTTTTTTATGAAAACAGTCACGGTTTTATAAAATTCAATTTTGAGAAATAATCAAGGATATGATTTTCTTATTTGACGGAAAATGTGGCAGAATTTGTTTGTGGTGGCACATGATGAGTGACAAATGGATTATTTGAGGCAAAGACATTATCACATGTGCATCAAATGCAAGTTGTATAAATTGAGAATGATTATGCCTTTATCTCCTTCATAGTTAGGAACTTGACTTTAGAAATTTCAAGCTTTTTATTTTTATCTTGCATGAAAGAGGCATTGGCATGACTTTGTTTCAAAAATATTCATAAGGACAATTATTTCATCCATGCTTTATTTCATTAAAAATAAATAAATAAAATAAAATAAAATCTTTATTAATAATTTATTTTTAATAAAGAAAAAAAAATTAAAAAAAAAAAAATCTTCTTAATAATGTTTTGCAGGACAATTGGAAGATTATTTAGATGATTTCTAAACATTTGGCATTAATATTGTTGGTGTGTTTTTCTATAAAGTTTTAACTTGCAGAACACATCGAATCGATTATTTAGATGATTTCTAAACATTTGGCATTAATATTGTTGATGTGTATTTTTCTATAAAATTTTAACTTGCAGAACACAACGAATCTTTGTGATGCCAATTGTTTTACTAAGCACAGTACATGAAGTCATCCGACAATAGGGAGTTGATTTATTTTTCATGGTTATTCTTTAAAAATGGATTGTTATCGATATCATGAATTGGACCGAATATAGAACTTTTTGATTTACCTTAATTTGTTTCATTTGACATTTAATTTTTGCGTAAGAATCAGAAAGAAATTAGCTACTTCTTTTTTAACACACTTATGTTCTTTATGTCAAGTTTTTTTTTTGCAGATTTGGGATGATCGAATGATCATTGAAGGAAACTAATTGTGTGCACGATTGGTTTTCAAAGGACCGATTTCATGAGAAACATAAGAACAAGTCCATGTTCATATCCATCAAGACCATTACTTTTCCTCCCCTTTTGAATTGTAAATCCAACCAAGAAATTCAAAGCAAACCACCATTATTTTCCCAACAAGAGTTAGTTGTTCATTTTCCTTCATTCACATACACTTTCCATTACTTTTTGTCTACTCCACAAATAAAAGCAAGAAGCTCACCTACATGCTTATTTCCCATTGTCATTTTCCATTTTTCATCGTCCATTTCCATTTTCATTTTCCTATCCTTTTCATTTTGCAAATAAACCTTGCTTCAATGCAAATTATTGAATCCATAGTCCTTCAAAAATTATTCTTTCATGCTCGCGTTAGATGATGGAGGATTCCTTAAGGTCTCCCTTCTAACAAGTCTTGGCCTATCGACATCAACACATTATCTAGGTCCAAGACTAGAGTCCTTAATAGTACCTTGAGGCTTGTATGCATTAATGACAAGTTCTCTCGCTGAAAATCATGGGAATACATCAATGTCCCTTGATCGTCAGATCTTGCAAGTGGCTCGACATCAACCCATTTATTCGCACTTTGCAAGATGTACTTAGGTACCTTGGCACTCATTGACATTAATGGTGAGTTTGCCTCGCATTGGTTAATGACATTCATCAATGGTCGGTAATCCAATGACTTCTCTTCATGCTCGACATCAACACATTTATTCGCATGACTAGAATTGTACCATCGGATTTTGTAACAATTGAAGAATACATCATTTCAGCAGTTTGCAGCAGGAATCAATTTGTATCAGCAGCAATAAAGATCTCAATATTTCCATCAGCACAAAGAGAACAAATAGAACAAAGAAGTAGATCAAATTCATTTGTTTACATAGTTCCTGATCCAACAACATCAACAGCCACACTCTTCAGTATACACAACTCATCCACATTTAAGGTAAGTGAAGGTATGTGGTTTTCTAATTTTTAGTCATGTAATTCATTAGAATGCTAAAATTGTAACTTTGAAAAAATTCCTCACTCCCTTTTTCACATTGTCATATCTTTAGTTGGGGGGAAGGGACATCATTTCATATCCACATGTCATACACTATCACACATTTTCATTTCATTTCCACCCGCATATACTTCCCAACCAACTATTGTTGCAACATGATCCAAAATATTATATGCCTTGCAAATGATCAATTCATTGATGAAGTAATTGATTCTAAATGTTTTCATGAACTTTGATGCAACAAAGAAAATAAAGCATTGTTACACAAGAACCATTGCTCAAAAAAACCGGTTGTCACACAAGAACCAACCATAAAAAAATGTTGCAATCAAATGTATTATACTTTGCCAAAAGAAAATATTATAAAGCAAAGTTTGGAACGAATCAATATGATTCAAAACTCATAAAAGATCAACTCATGAACAAATGAATCATTGCAATAGTTACATGAGGACATGCAACAACTTCAGTTGGAGGGTATGATGAGTCTCAAAAGTGTTTTCCATATTCATACATGTTTCCATTATGTCATTACCATTTAGCTCTCATTTCATAACTATCTGACCTAAAACTCTATATTAAGTAGCCATTTTCATAAATATATGGGTTAGGATCCTTGTCTTCCAAAGTTATTTATTTTATGTGTTTAAAGTGAATTTATGATTAGAAACTAGAAAATTAACATAGTTTCATATATCTATATATGTGTTATGAGTTTTGTGACATGTGTAGGTCAAAAGGAAGCTTCTAAAAGACCTTTATGTAGCCTCCCAAAACCAAATTCGAATTTGAGTGGAGAATATCATGGGATCATGAGGACATGTGTCTCATTTCGTTTTTGTATTGAAACTCGAAGAAAATATGTGTCTCATTTCTTATTTGTATTGAAACTCTAAAGAGACATGTGTCTTATCATTTCTTATTTTGATTGTAACTCTAGAGATAGAGGGAGAGATTCATGGACTCTCATTAATGAGATAACTTCTCATATTTTTGTATAAATAGGGGAAGCTTTTTCCTATCAAGAGTAGTGAAAAATAGGAGAAGAAGAGAAAGGATTAGAGAGTGTTTTGTAACAAAGCTTAAGATGGAATGGGATGTAGATTTGTGAGTTTATCAATAAAGAAGTTCAGTTCATTGATGTTGTTTTGATTACAACTTTAAGAAGCTGAATAATTTCACCAAATTGGTAGCAGAGGGCCCCTGCTATTCGAGGAGGTTTTACATGTTTTCTAGATAAGTCATTTTCAATTTTGTTTTGTCATATTTCCTTACTTAGACTGCTTTCTGAAATCATAGCTTTTAGCATTATGTTTCATGTCATTTGCTTAGATAAAGGATCCTCATGATATTGCAGTTAGTCTCTTTCTCAAGCTCTTCCAATACATCTCTATTAAATGAATGGGATTCAATTGTAATATTCTGAGTTATTAGCATTTCATTTTCTATTACTTAGTTAAAAGGAAGATCCTCATTATACTACAGTTAGTCTCTTTCAAAAGCTCTTCTAATAAACCTCTAATTCACGAATGAGACTTAGTTGTAATATTGTGAGTTATTGATTGTTTTTCCTTATCACATTATGATTAATCTCTTTCAAAAGCTCTTCCAATAAACCCCTAACTCATGAATGAGATTTAGTTGTAATGTTATAAGTTGTTTCGGCATTTCATAGGAGATCCTTACTACATTATAGTAATATTTTTCTCAAGCTCTTCCAATAAACTTCTATCAAATGAATGAGATTTCACTATAATGTTTTAAGTTACTGTTTGTTTCAACATTTCCTTTTATGTTTTAGGAGATCCTCATTGCATTAAAATTAATCTTTTTCACAAGCTCTTCCAACAAATCTCTAACTAAATGAATTAGATTAAGTTGTAGTGTTTTGAGTTACTTTTCATTTCATGAATGTTCATTTAGAAGCTGTAATATCCATGGATTAGGACTCTCTGTTTTCATCATTGTCTAGTTAGGAACAGAATTTGCAAATAAACTATGTTTTAATTCATTTATTAACATTTCATTTTCTCCCTTTTGAC
>JAXQQM020077130.1:12500-15023 GCA_034641835.2 Pinus albicaulis | reverse complement strand
AGAATCCAAGAAATGTAAAGACTCTATATGAAGCATGAGGTCGAATTCCTCAAGGTTGACATTTCATTAGCAAAGCACTTGTGTTATTGTATGTGACTAGATATTTTTCAACTTAATACAAAGATCAGTTTACTAGTTAAGATTCACAAGGGGTTTATGTGTTTGAGATTATTATGGCCTTTTTCAATTATCTATTTGCAGTGGTATGAACACGTGTTACTTAGAATTCATTGAAAAATGCTCTAACTTCCTTCACATGCTTGTAGACTGTGCTTTTTCATTGTGTTACTGTTTTCACTTATAAACCTAGACTCCAAGTGCCTTGACTTCCATGTTTGACAGATCATGATGTTTTTTTGAAGACTTCTCTGACTCCATAGCCCAATAGATGTTTGCTAATCTTTGATTCAACCAGTTATACATTTTTATCCTTTTATTCCTAGAGTTAGCCATCTAATCATTAATCAAAAATCTTAAACCTATTGAGAGAGCCTTTTCAGGTTGAGGAGGCTAAGCCTTAGCCAAAAGATTGGTTTGAAAGAGTTACTCAGAGTCTACTTGATGAGCAGCCTATCAGGGTCAGATTTTGTGATAACAGATTGCACATTGTACCGTCAACTTGTGGAAAGTCTTATTTATCTCACTCACTCCTGTCCTGATCTCTCATATGCCATAGGAGCAGTTTCCAAATACATGCAGGAGCCACATGAATTACACTGGAACGCTGCAAAGCACATCCTTCTATATGTCTAGGGGACAATCACCTATGGGATTCATTATGTAGCCAATTGTTCTTTGAATCTCATTGGGTTCACAGATTCAGATTGGGTTGACGACACGATTGATCGCACGTCCACCTCTAGTTATGTACTTAGTTTGGGATCCAGCCTAATTTGTTGGTCAAGAAAGAAGCAGGCTGCCATTGCTTTATCATCAGCAGAGGCCGAGTATAGAGGATCATTCAATTCCACTATTCAGGCCATTTGGCTACAACATTTCCTATCTAAGCTTGAGATTAGTGTCCATCGTCCAACTGTCATTTGGTGCGATAATAAAAGTACGCTAAAGTTTTGCAGAGATCCAGTGTAGAGGCAGCGGACCAAACACATCGAGATGCACATGCACTTCATTAGAGAACTCATTCATGATGGGATCATCGATCTTCAGTACTGTCCTAGTTTCGAGCAGACTGCTGATATCTTCACCAAGACTTTCACTGAGTAGAAGTTTCGATTCCTACGAGATCGTCTCGAGGTGAAGGACACAACTACCTAGCAGTTGTATTTTCTCTATTTTTGCATTATATTTTGAGGGGGTTTTCTTCCCACTGGGTTTTCTCTCTTTCCTCCTTTTTATGCATTGTATATGGGTACCTAAAATGGCCGTGTTGCCGGGACTCATTCATTTTTCATCACACTCACCTAAGTTATGCTTAAGGGGGGGTGTTGGTGTACATGCACCTAGATTAGCTTTATTTTAATTCTAGATATTGCATGTGATGTGCACTTGGCTTAGTTAGTTAACTTACTACTTGCATGCGATGTGCACTTGGCTTAGTTAGTTAACTTACTGCTTGCATGTGGTGCATGTGCACATTAGCAGAACATAAAGCACACTTAGCTTCAATTAGCTTTAACTATCCATAGTTATTGCATGTACAACTAAGCTTAGCTTAGTTGCTTTTATGTATTTATTCCAAAACTAATATTGAAGAATCAATTTCATTCTTTTCTATATTCTAGCTCGCTCCTTCCTTCTCTTGCAAGTTTGTTCATTGTTTTGCAAATCTAGATCTTTGTATCTCAAAATCTTACAACACAACGTATCACATTAAAAACCTAGGGAAATGAGATAGGGATGGTATTGCTCCAAATATCTTAACTCCTTTCGGAAAACCTAAAAAATATCTACAGGTGGCGAGAATAACATTATGAAAATATATTTATACAAAATAGAACTGTGAATATAAATCTAATCAAAAAATGCTACAACTATTACGAAATGAGACTATGAACTTATTTACCTTCGTCTATAACAGCAAAAACATGGAGTAATTTCGTTATCTCGTTTGATAGATGAAAGGTCAATATAGTGTAACATCTATGGAAAATGCCGAGGGAAAAAAAATCAACTGTGAAAACCTAGCTGCAGAGTGGCTTCTTCGGTGAAAAAACCTGAACAAAATGAAAGTGCGAAAGAGCGGTAAGGTAGTCATTGAGGTACGTCAAACCCTAGGATGATTTTACACCATTGATCAAACAAGGACTAATGCCAATCATCGATTGAGTAGGTCAATGTACATTAATGTGGAGTTTTTTGATGATGGCCACCAGATATCTCAAAGAATCAATCCTTACCTTTTTGCATAGAACAATATTCAATTTTATCAAATTAAAATACCACATTGATCACAACACAAAGGCGTTAGACCATTTAAAGCGTTTAGGAAATGTCAACCATTGTATCGAAGATGCTTGAAGAGCTATCCCACCGATACCCATGTGGTGTATATATATCAAAGAT
>JAXQQM020077130.1:0-7500 GCA_034641835.2 Pinus albicaulis | reverse complement strand
CGATGAGTATTCTTGCTGGAAAAGAATCTTGTTAGGCGATTCAGGAAGATGAGGAAGAATCCAAATTTCACTTGTCGAAGAACGATATGTTGGAAATAGAAGAAAACACGGGTTAGACTCAAGTTGGGAAGAAAGGAAAAATCATGTCACCAAGGAAAACAAGGAGTCCGACTAAGTCAAAACAAAATTACTGAATAATGGCATGTAAATGTATGTGTATATTGGGAGTTTTTTGGAAAATTTTTAGTTGGAAAGGATTTGAAATTTTTATGTCATTGGGAACTTATTTGAGGGTTTGGATTGAGCCTCGTACTCAATTTCAAAACTTTAAGTAAGATTTGACTATGTAAAAGTTATGGCCTAATAACCATATTTTTTTTAATAATATGAATTCCTAGTTGTTTCTTTGAAAAAAATAGTTAGAAAAACATAGTTAAAAATAACAATGTAATATTTTTTATATTTATATATTTATAAATAGGCAAAATTAGGATTGAAGGCTATAATACACATTTAAAAAGCATTATATATTTTTTGAATTATAATGTAAATATTTTTCCTTATATTTTTTATAAGTTAGGGAGCTATATTATCATAAAAAGGAAGCACATATTCTTCCTCTTCCTTTTATTGGTATGCGAGAAGGAAAAATAGACGAATAGCATCGGCTTAATGCCTTTAGGTTGTATATTAAAAAGAAAAAAAGTTTATCGCTTTTAAGATAAACTATGTTATAGAAAAATATGAAGAGCCTATATTTTGCATAGTCCTATTGTATATTAAAGAAAAAGAAATCATCTAGATGAGAGTGTATAACCAAAAGATAGAGTTGTGGGCCAAAATAATGAGGAGGGGAGTCGACCTATATGGGAGGGGATAGATCTCTAAGCGCTTCATAATTAGAACCTCTCCCAGATATTTTCGATGTGACGATATAATTTTATAGTTAGCAGATAACAAGTTTTCCTATATCTGCCGTTTCCCATACATGGTATCCAATTGCTAGTTTCCACTTCAATATGGTGGTCCATAATAAAGCAATGATTAAAGCACACTTCTCCATATATAATGTTGTATATTTCTACATGGTTATTATCATTGTACCTATCTATGGATCTTATGGATTCCATTTGAGCTTTTGGGCACATCGCAAGTCAACCACTTCTAGCTCCTTTACTTCTCGAGGAAACTCTCAGATGGGCCATCATGAAAGGATGGTGAAACATAATAGCTCTCATATTAAGATCAAATAGGTCCATGTTCCCTCCTTAGGAGAGAACCTACATACCTAGAAAATAATTATGTAAGAGAGCCTTTAATCTATCAGGATATTGCTTCAGTGCACCAAATAAGCTTGGTAGAAATGAAAACCTGTCAAGGATAAAATAAAAGTGACCTCGAGCACTGGACTCTATAGAGGAAAAATACCATCGAGAGTCATCTTAATTTTCAAAATAAAAAGAACTAATCGATAGACGCACGTGTGACCCACGAGTCGACCAAAGACATGTCCTTATACCACCTTAGAATTTTGATGTCACTTACAAAATGAAAAATCCATAGTGCTAAGAGAAGAGAATCTAGACATTGACCAAAACCCGAATGGAAGATAGAGAAATAATTTACCCACACCATGTGCCAAGGGTGCTCGAAAGACACAGGAAATTCCCAAACCAACCAAAGAGAAAATAACACACAAATCGATAAATATTTATACAAGATAAAAAGTTTAAAAATATGGAGGGTAGAAACCACCTAACCCCTCTAAACCTGGGAAAATAGTAAGTGATTTTCTCTTGAGAGAGGCAAAGGTAATGATCCCCAAAAGCATCCCACACCTAAACTAAAAAAACATCCCAAAACAAAGTATACAAAAACTTATCCAAGGAGCACAAAAAATACACAAAATAAATAATATCACTGAAAAATTAAGGATAATTATTGAAGAGCTTCCCGGATGATCCACAGTATTTTGGAACATAATCAATTGAAAAAAATACCCCATTTTCAGAAATAAACAAAAGCCATCCCAGATATTGACGAGTTTCTAAATGAAAAACAAGACCCAATATTATTGACATGATGAGAAAAAATGCAAGAGAAATTCCATATTGGGAATATAATGAGTAGGAAAAACTCACCAAAATGGAAAATGATAGGAATAAGATAGATGAAATAAAAAATGGAAACTTGAGTCCATATTTGAAGAGACACCAAATCATAATGTAATATATGTCGGAACTGACATGCAATATGAACTTGTCTTAAATTCTTGGACGTAAGTTTACACCACCTTACTCCATGATGTGCCCTTGTCTTCTCCTCTTGTTCCATACTTCTCAATGATTTGTATGGCATACTGAACCATGACATGGGTTTTCAAGCAAGGAAAACCCACTTTCAATGTCACATATAATCACTCATTACCCACCTTGTGCCATGAGCTTATGCCTTATGCCATTTGCTTGAGGAGGGGGTGAGGAGCTATCCCTCTCTTAATTTCCTTCCTCTGCATCTTGAGGCAAGGGTATAGCTCCCCACATTTGACACCCTCTGTGGGGAAATATTATTCCTTATATAGATATAATTTAAATTAACAAATTTGTAGTATTAATAATACACATTGTAAATTACAATCAAGGATAATGAAGTGAATTGAAGAATTTATGGAGATTATTTATACATATTGAAATAATATTTGGTTGATTTTGTTTTGAAGATTTATTCTCTCCATAGGGGAAGAAAGGTAACATTGTTGTATGATCAAATTGAAATAAATAATTAGCAAATTAACAAATAATGCACCACTTGGACTTATTTATTCCATGGTTAAGTAGTTTTATTAAAAATAATTAATGCAACAAGAAGAGTACAAACAAAGTGACTTATTCCTATAGAAGACTTACATGACCCAATATGAGGATATTATTAAACTCAGTCACAATAAATAGTCTAAGTGGGATCATGACACCATTTGACATGTTTCTCACAACATGTAAGAATTTATAATCAAAGTAAGAAGTTATCAAAGCTACGTTGGCCTACGTTGATGAGTGTTGAATGATAATCAAAATAGGTCTTTTGTGATTCAATTTTGCTTGATAATATATACACAGGGGATTGACTATGGACATGGAAACGAGGTCATCAAATATGAAGTAATATACAATCACATAATATGTTAAAACTAGTCGAGGTAATTTTTTATGTAACCAAATCACAAAACAAAAGAAGGGATAGATCAACGACTTGAAAGTAAGCCTCATCGAGGGGAAACCTCCTTTTACATCACATAAATGAACAATTCTTGGATGATACAAATGACAAGACTTCCTTTGTACATATAGGAGTCTAAAGGGTCACAATATAATAAAGGGGCACACCAATAACAATATGGGGGCTACAACATAATTTGAGTAAATAAAAAAGACATTATATTTTTAGGAAAGATGTGGAGAAATTCTAAATGATCAAATTAATAAAATATAAGTACAATTCTCTAAGGAGTGCAAACAAAATGATGCCAAATTGGAAGAAATAAGTATATTCCATGCAATTAAACTTGGAGGGGTAGGAACCCCCCAGGGGTAGCTCACTTGGAAAAACATGTAAACATGTTATGTAAAATATTATGATGTCCTCGGTTTGATCCCCCGATAACCCTGTGTCCACATTAGGGGAAAGTGTGGTGCACATTAGTGGTCATAATGGTAATGAACAAAAGCAACCTTATGTCACATGAGTATGAGACTACCCCAATTTCCAATTACACTAGTCACAAAAATCCCTTGGTAGGATAGTAAACTCATTATTAAAATTAGAACATGGAAAAATATGTATATGGACAAGGGTTTGAAGAAAGGAGGAAAATTTTCAAAGTTTTATCTCCAATATTAGTGGTACATTTCTCAAAAAGTTACCTTATGAAGAAAGGGAAAATGATGAACATGGAATTTTTTCTAATGATGATAACCATAACCAATTTGGAAGGATATGATGAATAAAAAAAGAGAATAGATGTATACTGAGTGGTAGTTTCATAAACAAGTAGTCACCTATCGTAAGACATGAGGGAAGATTTTTTATTTAGGAATAATCCAAATGAAATAAATTAGTACCCTTGAGGTGTCCCATGAATGAGTGACCATATGAAAAAATGTTGTTGAATCATAGAAGAGTTCATTAATGAGAAACATGACGAGGAGCCATATAAGGTATACATAAGGATGATGCATATTATGAAGAAAAAAATGTTAATAAACCAATGAAGCTAAATGATCATGATCATTATGAATGTAGAAAGTCTACAAACATTAGATTAAAGAGGTAGAAAACCATAAGTATCTATAGGATGGAAACAAAGAACAAAAAACATAAATTGTGAAAAGGGGAAATAAATAAGTACTTTAACATAATTTCAATATTCTACTGAGAAAGGCTTCATTATAATTAAGCAAGTTGGTGTCCAATTTGAGTAACAACATTATGGAATTTTTAGGAGTGGAATAGTTAATTAAAGCTTATACAAATCCCTTATGTATACATAATGGATAACATGAAAGTTCTAAAGGAACTATGGAATGTTGTAAATCCTAGGAAAAAATTAAGAAACAATAATTGAAGGGATCACTTTTTCACTTGGTGTTGGGAAACCAGCTCCAAAAAGAGAAGAAAAGAGATATCAACGCCTTATAAATAAGCCACTTCGAGGGGGCAGCCTCCAATACATTACATGGAATGAAAAATTCTTGGATGATACAATTTACAAAACCTCCTTTCTATATATAGGAGTCCATGGGGCCATAATGTAATCCTAGTGGGCTACAATGTAATCCTAGCCGACCTAACAATAATAATTTAAGGGCACAATAATAACAAAATGGGGGTTACAAGGATACAATAATAACAATAAGGGGGTTACACTAACAACAATAAGGGACTATACTAGTAATATAGGGACCTAACATGCCCCTCTCCTTCAAAAAAGTGTTGTCCTCAACGCTTGAGTAGCTCTGGGTGCTTCTGTATAAAATTCTCATCCTCCCATGTAGAATCTTCGGTGGGTAAGTTCTTCCACTTGATGAGATACTCTGAAATTGATCGATTCCGTAGTTGTCGAGTTCTTGTTTCCATGACCGCTTCTGGTTCCAATATGATTTTTCCCTCCTCATCAAGTTCTGGCAATATTGTTTGAACTGGAAGATTTTCACCTATAACCTTCTTTAAGCATGAAACATGGAAAACTGGATGTACTCGCGAAGAAGCAGGAAGCTCCAATTTGTATGCCATAGTACCGATCTTTTGCAACACCTTGTAAGGACCATAGTACTTTGGAGATAATTTATTATCCTTCTTTGCTTGCTTGAGGGACATTTGTTTGTATGGTTGTAGCCGTAAAAATACCCAATCTCCTACATCAAAACTTCTCTCGCTGCGATGTTGATTTGCCTGTTGTTTCATTCGATTTTGTGCCAAATTCAGGTTATCCTTTAGAGTTGGAGAACTTCTTGCTGATGCTCGATGTGATCTTCCACTGCTTGAACCTTCGAATTTTCCCTTAAAGATGATGTGATGGATGGTGGATGATATCCATAAAGTGCCATAAATGGGGTCATTTTTGCTACAGTATAGAAGGAAGTGTTATACCACCATTCAGCAAGAGGTAACCACTTGACCCATTGTGTTTGTTTATCAGATACAAAACAAGGAAGATATCCTTCCAAACATTTATTTACTATCTCAGTTTGACCATCAGATTGAGGATGATAAGATGAGCTATGAGCTAATTGAGTACCCAAACAAGAAAATAACTCTGTCCAAAAATTTCCATTAAAAATGGGATCTCTGTCGCTCACAATAACCCTTGGGTTTCCATGTAGCTTTTGAATTGTGTCCATAAATGTAGTAGCAACTGTACTTGCTTTAAATGGATGAGATAATGCACAAAAGTGGGCATACTTGGTAAGTCTATCAACTACCACCATGATGACACTCTTTCCTTCGGACTTAGGTAAACCTGTGATAAAATCCATTGAAATCTCCTCCCAACGTTGACTTGGAATGGATAAAGGTTGTATAAGTCCCGGGGTCTTAATTGTCTCAACTTTATTCTGCTGGAAAACCAAAAATTCCGTCACAAACTTTTGAATATCAGATTTAAGGCCATCCCAAAAAAATTCTTTCTTCACCCTGTGGTAAGTTTTTAAAAATCCCGAGTGTCCTCCTAAAGGAGAAGTGTGCAATTCCATAAGAATCTTTTGTTTTAGATGGGAATTCTTACAAAGATATAAGCGATCTTTGTACCATAAGGAATCATTTTTCCAACTAAATGTATCAGATGTACTAGGATCTTGCCGCAACTTTTGAATGAGTGTCCATACATCTTTGTCCTTCTTCCATTCATCTCTTGCTTCGGTTATCCAATCTGGTTGGATAATAGAAATGGCACAAAGCAATGCTTCCACCTCTTCATTCTTTCTTGAGAGTGCATCTGCAACAACATTAAGCTTTCTTTTTTTGTAGATTATTTCAAAGTCATAACCCAACATCTTTGTGACCCATTTTTGCTACTCTTCTGAAGATAGTCTTTGTTCCAAAAAATGTTTAAGACTATCATGATCAGTTTTTACCTTGAAGTGTCTTCCCATTAGGTAAGTTCACCATTTCTTTAGTGCATGCAGTATTGCTAACATTTCCTTCTCATAAATATGTTTATGTAAATACTTTCCTTTGATTGGACGACTTTCAAAAGAAATGGGTCTTCCTTCTTGCATTAAAACAACACCAATTCCATTTCCTGAGGCATCACATTCCACAATAAAGGTTTTTGTGAAGTCTGGCGTAGCTAAGACTGGTGCTAGGTACATTGCCTCTTTAAGATGTTCAAAGGCCTTAGTTGCTTCAGGAGTCCATGAAAATGCATCTTTCTTCAATAATGTTGTTAGAGGGGCTGCTATTCTCCCATAATTCTTAACAAACTTGCGATAATACCCTGTTAACCCGAGAAATCCTCTCAACTGCTTTATGGTTGTGGGGACTTTCCATTCCTTAATGGCTTTAATTTTGTTAGGGTCTACTTTAACACCCTCGTGAGATACAATATGACCCAGATATTCCACCTCTTTTACTCCAAAGAAACATTTGGATGTTTTGCATATAATTGTTTCTCCTGCAATAGTTTGAGCACCCTGTCAACATGTTCAACATGATCCTTCCAAGACCTGCTGTAGATTAGTATATCATCAAAAAATACTAGCACAAATTTTCTAAGGAAGGGTTTGAAAATGGAATTCATCAACCCTTGAAATGTAGAAGGTGTATTGGTAAGGCCAAAAGGCATGACCAAAAATTCATAATGACCCTCATGAGTTCGAAATGTTGTTTTTGGAATATCTTCAGTCTTCATTCTAATTCGATGATATCCTGAACGAAGATCCAACTTGGTAAAATAAATTGCTCCATGTAATTCATCCAATAATTCATCAATCACAGGAATGGGAA